>JANTNU010000001.1:19162168-19175145 GCA_024752395.1 Erythroxylum havanense
TCTACTTTTCATTTGTATATTTCTCATTGTTTGTCATCAAAATTATTTAATACGTAAAGTCTGGTTTTGACTTAACAGACTCTTCTTCCCTATCAAATCTCATGACTTTAATTTTGTGATCAGCCCCCTTTTCTATGACAACCTTGAACTTCTTCAATATGGTGAATGTCTTTGAGTTTTATTTAAGAAAATATACTTAAGTTGTATGGTTAAAATCATCAATGAATAGTAAAAAATACTTTTTTTCCATGAGAATTTGGATTTATTAGTCTACAAATAGCAGTGTGAAAGTGCTCTAATTTATAGCTTCTTTGATCTTGATGTAGCTTCTTTAAGAAAACTTCATCTATTTGCTTTCCAAGGAGAACCTTCACATAATTGCTTAGGATGATCGATGAAAGGCAAACTTTTTACAATATCCTTTTCTATAGAAAATTTAAGTTATTAAAGTTTATATGACCAAACTTCAAGTTCCAAAGCCAGTAGTCCTCCTTTACACATGCTTGTAGGAATTTATCAACATCATTTTAAATATTTAAGGAGAATAATTGATTTAATGTCATTAACAATTTAGTTATCAAATTTTTGCCCTCTTCTATTATCTTGTAATGTCTATTTTTAAATTTGATTTCATAATTTTTCTCTAACAATTGCCCTAAATTTAAGATATTATTTTTTTAAATCAAGCACATAGTAAACATCATAAATAAATTTATGCCTACTATCATTTAAGCAAATAAGAACGTTACATCTTCATTTTATTAGAACTCTGGAACCATTTTTTAACATCACAGCATATTATATTTTTTTTAATCACAGTCAAAGAACATGTCTCTACTTCCAGTCATATGGTTACTGGATCTTATGTCAAGATACCGTGTGCTATCTTCTCCTTTGTCTTCTATGCATTATGCCATTACTAAGGTGAGCTCCTCTTCTTCTTCATGAATTTTTATGAATTTTACCTTCTCATTCATAGTTTGGCTTTTGTTCTAAGACATACAGTGCCCATACCTTTGACAATTGTAGCATTGAACTTGAGCATTGATGCGCTTTCTTGATTGATTGCCATCCCTTAATTGAAGGAAAACTTTGACTTCCTTTTTCTTCTTAATTACCTTGTAGTTTCATCCTCTTTTATCAAATTCATGGCCTCGACCTCAATGACTTATATGACCTTTTTTTATTTTTAACTCCATTGTCTATAGTAAACTTAATTTGAAGAAATTGCTTCTTCTTGATTCTTTTTGTGGCTTAACCTTTTTTCATGAGCTTATAATGTCCTTATAAGTTCATCAATATTCATGGAGACTATTTTTTTTTCTTCAAATGCAGTAGCAATATAATCAAAAATTTAAATTAAAGATCAAAGAATTTTTTCGATTACTCACACTTTGATCAAGGCTTCTCTATTTCTTTTCATTTCATTAACAACAACCAACATTTGAGTACAATAATCTGAAATGGATTAGGACTCTTTCATATTAAGAGATTCAAAATCGCGATCAAGAATTTGTGACATACCTTTTTTATTTTATTAAATTGTAAGCATTTTGAAGAATCTCCCATGCCTCTTTTAAAATTGTTACATTTGCAACTTTCTCGAACTTAGCATTATCCAAGCATTGGTGGATGAGAGTGAGGGCTTATTGATCCCTTCTTTTGGCCTTTTGCAAATCCTTCCTTTAGGTAGGACTTAGAGAAGCATCATTTTGAGGTTCCTCATAACCTGTCTCTACCATCTCCCATATATCATGAGAGCCTAGTATAATCTTCACACAAATATGTCAACTTCCATAGTTATCTTTTGTAAGGAAAGGAAATTGGAAGGAAAAAAATGTTATTTTCCATCTTTTTTTTCATGATTAAGATAGCTGAACTTTAATACCACTTTGTTGGATCGAGGATATTGAAAGAAGAATGTGTAAAGTATTGTGAGAGAGGACTTATAAGAAATTAATTTTTTTATTATAACCTCTTCTTAATGTTTGACTTAACTTACAATATGAGACTCATCTCTCATTTATAGGAGTCATAACAGAGTTTTAGATTTAACTATATCTATTTAATGCTTCTTCCAACCTCTATCATTCAATATGACATTAACCTAACTTGTAACTATTAAATAATTTTAAATAATAGACTTTAGATAATGCACCAAAATGTAGATCACAATTTACAAAGATAATAAATAAAGGTTCAAGTTTATTTTTCTAGCATCTTTCAGTTTATTGATTTTAAAGTTCTTCATACTTCCTAAGAATTTTAGTACTTGAGACAAGTAATTTCTAGATGTTCTATTTTCACTAAATAAGTTTTTAAACTATGAAATTTTCACTTTACCCTTTAAATCACTATACACCACAAACATTTCCAATTGGTGCATAAACCTATTTATTAAAATAAAATTAGAGGTAAAAATATAACTTTACCATTCTCTGGCTTCATGGCTAAGATTGTCATTACATAGGTTCTACCACAAGTTACTTATCTTACAAAAGAAAGAAAAACATGATAAAAACAAATAGGCTTTGTTTGGCAATCAGTTGATTGCATTAGCTGTTAGTTAATTATATCAGCTATTAGTTGATAGCCACTTATATCAGCTGATTGCATTAGCTGTTAGTTAATTATACCAGCTGTTAGCTGATAGCTAATTATATCAACTGATTTGACTAGCTGATTATATTAGCTGCTTATTATTTGATGTTTAGTAAAATTAGCTGTTTATTTGTAAAATGACATACAAGGATATGATTTAAAAAAATAAAGGTATGATTAAAATTAAAAAAAATAAATTAACTTCTAAAATATTCCTTAACCTGTAAAATAATTTTTAAATAATTAAAAACATCTTTTTAAAATTTATTAGAAATTTAAAATTACTTAAGAAGTAATTTTAAATTTCTAATAAATTTAAAAACTTCATTTAATTAGAATTAATTAAAAAACAAAAACCTAACAAAACATCTACCAACACTATTAACATACTGTAGCTTGATTTGACAAATAAAGTTGGAGGTTTTGCTTTTAAGTTACTATTCTGATCTCTCTCGCGTACAATTGCTTCCCTTCCCATATAAACCCCTTTCTTTGTGTAACCTCAAGGCTTCCGTCTCATGGGTATATCGTCATTTTTAATCAGCTAAGTGCAAAATGCTACCCTTCTTTAGCTTGTTGAAAATTAGCTGATTGGGTTAATCAGCTAACCCAGTCAGTTGAATCACCAAACACAAAAAATAGCTGCTTAAAATAGTCAAATAAGATAAACTGGTCAATCAGTCAATTTTTAGCTGATAAGTTATTCACCAAACAAGGCCATATATATATATATAGATGTTTTACCATTTCTCTACTAAAATAAAGATAATGTATTATCTATTAATATTGCAAGGCTTAGATCACATAGTTTTTTTTTACCAAACTGACAATCTAGTCAATACATCAATGCTGTTAATAATATACATATAAGGCACAAGCACAACATGAGAAACCCATTACAGATGTCAGAAGCACTTCCGATGGACAATGGATGGTCCAGTTTCATCGTAGTCTCCCTTGGTAACGTGTTGATTTTGAGGGAACACAACTTTAGCAAGTATGGCACCTCCTACCCACGCAGAATACTGTGTCAACTTGTCTGGCATGTATTCCAGGGGCTGCAACAAACAAGAGAAAAGAACTTTAAAGACTGCTTGACATAACAGTCGGTTAGTGAGCGACATGGATAATGAAACTTTAACCTAGAAAGACTGATTCAAATGAAGGAAATTGGTGCAACTAAGAATATACTCGCATTCAACTATATTTTGATGAGAAGAATTTTAAACTGACAACTAGAGCTAACCATATGGACTGCAGAAACTATGTGTTCAATGTCGTTTATGCACCGGCAATTTAGTACCAGACAACATCAGTTACTGTTACCAGGCAATTTCTAGACCAAGCTAAATCATTAAATACGACCTCCACTCAAAGATTATCCAAATAGGCATGCACCCTATTGATCAACAATAAAATAAAGGATTCATCGTCAAAGAATAAAGAAACTAATTAGGTCGGTCGTGCTAGACCCAAGCCCAGACTTAGAATAGTGCATGGGCTGATCAGCCCATCCTTTAGAAACTGACCTAATTCCTACGGGTAAATCATATAAATTTATGACCTTATCATGAAAAAGGTACGATTCCCATAACCCTACTTTTCACTACTCATCAGCTATCCAAAAAGCTCTCACAAACACTATCTTGAGCATTGGAGGGACTTGCCGGCTATCAACCCTCGGCGTGCCTTTTGTTATTTTGCAGGCATATCTGATCCAGAATCGATCAACCTCATGGATCCCAACAGCAGTGCTCAACCCCACCAGAATCAAGTAGAACCAGTTGGCGCCTACCGTGGGGCCTGAAATTAGGGCACCACGTCCAGAAACACCCAGATCAGTCAGGCGGCAGCAGCCAATCTTGATATAGCCGCCGTTGTGGCACTTGCGTTACAGCGGATGGGTTTACAGTTACCTGCCAATCTCCCGCCAATACATCATGATTCCCGCACATCATCTTCACACCCGAATGATCAACCACAACCTCAGAACCCAGATCAAGAAGAACATAGCGTAGCCCTGGAGGACAATGCTGAGACCAATACACATCCAAATTTCCAGCACCCCCTAGGTGCAAATCCTCCTGCACCACAACAAACCTCCTTCACTCGACAACAGATCGAGGAAGCGGCTGATCTATTGATTCGTCAAATTTTACAGTCTCGGCAGAAACAACAGCAGACACCCGCACGGCAGATTGGTAGATGGCCGATCGCCACTCTGCTTAAGCCCTAGAAAAAATCGTGGACAATCGGATCAATATGGCCATGAATTCCCGTCCGGATCACCCACCAGCACAATATAGCTCTCCTTTCATCCCAGCGATCTTGGATAACCTCCCAGCGGCCGGCACCAAAATACCAACGCCCGAAAAATATACTGGAAAGACCGATCCCTTAGACTATCTGCAGCACTTCCAGTCGATGATGAACCTACACTGAGTCCCCACGCCATTCAATGTAAGGCATTTTGCACCGCCTTTCAAGAAGGAGCTCGACGATGGTTCAATAGTTTACCCCCATGTTGCATCACTTGCTTCTAGGATTTTAAGCTGCTCTTCCTCAATCAATTTGCTACTAGTAAACGACCACAGAAGACCGCCTTGGAAGTGATGCAGTTGACCCAAGAAAGGAACGAAAGTTTGCGGGAGTTCATCGCTCGGTTTAATAATGAAGCTGTTGAAGTCCCTGACCTCACTTGCTCATCCATGTTAGCGGCACTGATGAGCAACACAAGGGATGAAGAGTTTAAGAAGTCACTGACCCTCGATCAGCCCAAGTCTATTCAAGAGATAAGAAATCGGGCGGACAAGTATATCCAGCTTGAGGAAGTGTTGAAAAACACAAAACGTAGAGCGGACGACCGTGGGCTGAGTGGCAGAGCGGATGATTCCCACAAGCGACAGAAGAATCAGTCGAGCTGGAGAAAGTTGACCGATTGACAGGGGCAATGACGAGAATTCTTCACCCCGCTCAGCAGGCGATATGCGGAAGTATTGGCAGCCATGAGAGCAGACGGGGAACCCCTCCGAGAACCCAATAAGTTGAAAACTCCCCTCAAGAAGAGGGACCCTGATTTATATTGCCGTTTCTATAGAGACATCGGTCATGACACGGAGGATTGCTGGGACTTGAAAAAAGAAATCGAACTCCTTATCCAAAGAGGAAGGCTGGGTCGATTTTTGAAGTACGAAAAGAATGCCGATCGAGACAATGAGAATAAGAGCGGTCGGATCGATAACTGGCAACAGCCTTGGAGGCGAAACAATAGGAATGGAGGGAGGCAGAATGGGAATACTGACGATCAACGCGAAGCGAGAGGACAGTCTAGGGCAAGAGGTGATAGAAACACCGGACAACAAGATGACCGATCGGTTAAGGTCATTAACATGATCTTTGGTGGTAGTGCAGCAGGCGGGTCCACCGTTAAAGGAAGAAAGAGGTACGCCAGGCAGGTCGGCGAAGATTCGTCGATCAAGAGAAAGAAGCAGAACGATGGGATGATACCATTCGACGAATCTGATCTAGATGGTGTTAGTTGTCCTCAAGATGATGCGTTCGTAGTAAATCTGAACATGGAGGGTAACGAGGTGAAACGGGTAATAATCGATACGGGCAGCTCGGTCGAACTATTGTATTATGATGCCTTCAAGCAGATGGAGATACCAGAGGATCGACTACTGCCTATAGAAGGACCTATCAAAGGGATATTTGGAGCATCAGCCTACCCATTTGCCCGAGTCCTTTTGAAAGTAAAATTCGGACAAAAGCCGTGTCAGATGGAGAAGGACGTTGAGTTCCTGGTTGTGAAGTTTGTAGGGGCATACAATGCGATAATCGGACAAGCCACTCAAAACGCCCTCAGAGCAGTTGTTTCCACCTAATACCAAGCAATGAAGTTCCCAACGTCCCATGGAATCGGTGTCGTCAGGGGTCAGCAGAGAATCGCTAAGGAATGCTACTTAGCGGAAACAAGGACATTAGACGGGGCGGTAGTCTTGACAAGCTCTCTTGACGTGAGAGATGATGAAGAAACGGAGATGATAAACCCCGTAGAAGAAACGCAACAGGTCATATTAGATGAAGCAGACCGCTCCAAGTTCATGAATCTAGGTTCTGAGCTTCTGAAGGGCCTAGTCAAAGAAATCACGGATTGCTTGGTAGAAAACAGATCGGTCTTCGCCTGGGTACCGAGCGATATACCTGAAATTTCTCGATCGGTCACATCGCATTCTCTCGGTATCCGAAAAGATTGCAAGCCAGTTAGATAGAAGAAGTGGTGGCAAAGCAAAGAGAGGCAGGAAGTGATTGAGAAAGAAATAGAAAAGCTGCTTAGTACTGGGTTCATTCGGGAAGTCAAATACCCTGAATGGTTGGCAAATGTTGTACTTGTGAAGAAGAAGAACGAAAAGTGGAGATTGTGCATTGACTTCACCGATTTAAACAAAGCGTGCCCAAAGGACAACTTCCCTTTGCCCAAACTCGATCAGCTGGTAGACTCCACGTCAGGGCATGAACTTCTCAGCTTCTTGGATGCTTTCTCGGGCTACCATCAGATTTAAATGAGTCTCGAAGACAAAGAGAAGACAACCTTTATAACTAACCAGGGCACGTGTTGCTACCAAGTAATGTCGTTCGGCTTGAAGAATGTAGGGGCCACTTATCAGCGGCTCGTCATGGAAGTTTTTAAAAAACAGATTGGTCGATCGATTGAGGCCTATGTGGATGACATGGTGGTCAAAAGTAAGATGACCACTGAGCATGTGGAAGATCTCAAAAAAGTCTTCCAGACCCTTAATAAATTTCAGATGAAGCTGAACCCGGAAAAATGCGTCTTTGGTGTGGCATCTAGAAAATTCCTGGAGTTTATGATTACTCAGCGGAGGATTGAAGCTAATCCAGAAAAGATCGAAGCTATCGTCCAAATGCCCTCGTCGCGGTGCTTGAAAGATGTTCAGATATTGACCGAGTGAATAGTTTCTTTGAGCAAATTCGTCCCTAGGATGGGGGACAAGTGCCTCCCATTTTTCAAAATTTTGAGAAAAACGGATGTGACCCAGTTCCAATGGCTGGATGAATGCGAAAGAGCATTTCAACACTTGAAGTAGTATTTGACTAGTCCACCCATCTTGCAGAGCCCAGTTGAGGGAGAGAATCTGATTCTGTATTTGGCAGTCACAGAGGGGGTGAACAGTGCAGTCCTTGTTCGATCGAAGGGAAACGAGCAATTTCTGATCTACTATGTTAGTAAAGTGCTGAACGGACCAGAAACACGGTATGCGCCCATAGAAAAGCTGGCTCTCTCCTTGATAACTGCGGCGCGGAAACTAAGGCCCTACTTCTAGAGTCATACCATCGAGGTATGGACTGACCAACCCCTCAGGCAGTGCCTCCAAAAGCCCGAGACCTCAGAGCGATTGATAAAATGGGCAGTAGAGTTGGGGGAGTTCGATATACAATATAAGCCTCGGATGACGATCAAGGCCCAAGTGTTGGCAGACTTCGTTGAAGAAATAAGTCAACCTGACTCGCAGGACGAGCAATGCCCTGCCTGGAGCCTATTCGTTGATGGGTCATCCAATGCTGAGGGATGCGGAGCAGGAGTGGTATTGATTAGCCCGCACCGGGAAGAAAAGGTGGAATATGCTCTTCGGTTAGAATTTAAAGTCTCTAATAATGAAGCAAAATACGAGGCTCTGATAGCCGGCCTCCAATTGGCAAGGAAGATGGAGGTAAAGCATCTGAAGGTGTACAGCGATAGCCAAGTAGTGGTTGGTCAAGTCACTGGGCAGTATGAGGCTAAGGGGAGTAGCATGATCAAGTACTCGGAATTGGTAAAGCAAGAGTTGAGTAACTTCGAGCAATACTCGGTCAGCAGGATAGAACTTGCTCAAAATGCTAAGGCAGACGCACTTTCCAAAATGGCTTCCGATCGAGATGCGAAAACTAACGTTTTGGTCGAGCGACTAGACCGACCTAGCATTCATAAAGCCAATGAAGTCCTTGACGCAAATGCCGAGCGATCAAATTGGATGGAATCGATAAGACAGTACCTCCTCGAGGGAACACAACCGGAAGAAACTTTAGAGGCCAAGAAACTAAGGATAAAGGCGGTCGAATACGCGATCATTAATGGCACCTTGTACAAGCGATCTTATGACTGGCCACTACTACGATGCTTGAGCGAAGAAGAGGCAGAGTAGGCGATGGCTGAAGTCCACGAAGGAATGTGCGGAAATCACGTAAGAGGCAGAATGTTGGCTCATAGATTAATTAGACAGGGGTATTACTGGCCGACAACGAAGAGAGAGTTCCAGGAGAAAGTCAACCGATGTGAGGCTTGCCAGAAAAACAGTAACCTGTCTCACCAGCCGACCGAGAGGATAAAAATCGTGAGCCATCCTATCCCTTTTGCTCAATGGGGAATGGATATACTAGGACCTTTCCCTCTCGATCCTGGACAGAAGAAGTTTTTGATAGTAGCAGTGGAATACTTCACCAAATGGGTAGAAGCGGAAGCGGTCGCTACAATTACTGAGCAGAAGATGGAAAATTTTGTAAGAAGAATATACTAAGTCGCTTTGGAATGCCTATGGTGTTGATTACAGACAACGGTCGGCAGTTCGACAACGACAAGTTCAGAGATTTCTGTGAGCGACTACAGATAAGGCTCCAATTGACTTCAGTAGCTCACCCTCAAAGCAATGGTCTTGCGGAGAACACTAACAAAAAGATAATGAGTGCCCTCAGGAAGCGCTTAGATGGACGTAAGACTTGGGTAGATGAGCTAGATGAAGTATTGTGGGCGTACAGAACTACCCCAAATGGAGCCACAGGGGAAACACCGTTCAGGATAATTTTTGGGACAAAAGCCCTAGTTCTAGTAGAAGTGGTGTTGCATAACCAAAGAGTGTCGAGTTATAAAAAAGAGCGGAATAATGAACTTGTGCTTCTCATTGAAGACAGGGATAGGATAGCCACTCGTTCGGAAGCCGTCAGGCAAAAAGCAACGAAGTTCTACAATAGAAGGGTAAAGCCGAGCGACATAAAGGTCGGCGGATACGTCCTGTGAAAGGCCGAGGCGGCTGGAAAGCATCCTAGGAAGCTCGGTCAGACATGGGAGGGACCCTACCAAATGGTCAAGCAAGCCGGACATGGCTCTTACATCCTGCGTGATACGAATGGGAAGGCTCTACCAAGGCCTTGGAACTCTCAAAACTTGAAGACGTTCTACCAATAGATAAGCTTTATTTTAGTTCTCATTTCTTTGTTTATTATTGTTTATTGTACGTACAACTTGTGGGTACCTTTTTTCTGACCCTGCCAGTCAGGTTTTTTAACGGCCCACACCCTTGTCATCATCAATAAAGGGGTTTCAAATTTCTTGGCAAGAAAAATCTCACTAAATTTAGCAAGAGGAGAAAATTCCACCGACTGATCGCCCTTAACATCGCTCGGCCAGGTTGCCAAGACGGGATCTTGGAACCAGGCGATGCCAAGAGAGGATCTTTGATTTTTATCAGATCCCACCCGAGAACCGCATCACAATCTCATCCTTTTACCTCGATGAAGCCGCTGCTGACTAGTACGATTGGTTGTACCGCAATCGCCAACTCGCCGGCTAGTAACAATTCACCGCTGCTCTGGTCCAGCGATTCCGTCCCAGTGATTTGGAAGAACTTGAGGGACTATTGGCGAAGTTATCCCAACAGTCCACTGTTAGTGCTTACCGAGCCGAATTTGAATCTGTCACTAATCGCATAATTTTACTTCCAGCCCATTTCTTAGTCCATTGTTTTATTTCCTTATTGAAGCCTGATATAAAACATTCTGTGCTTATACATGGACCCACCACACTAGCTGATGCGATGTCTCTTGCCCAAATGCATGAACAACGCATTTTACTTGAAAAAGGTACTGGGCGTCTAACCTTAGGCACTTCAAAGCCTATATTGCCTACACCAAAATCTTCACCGAACCCTACCCCTTTTTCCAGTTCCACCATAGCAACCCTACCCAGTGGCCATAAGGTTCCATTCCGCCGCCTATCACCAGCTGAAGCTACCCAACGCCGTTCTAAAGGGCTATGTTACTATTGTGATGAGAATTACACTTGGGACCATAAGTGTAGAGCCAAGCCCCAACTACTCCTCCTTGACGAGGAATCCGAACCACCCAACCCGATCAACCCACCAACACCGACCCTTGCCATTGACCTTGAACCCGAGACTGAAACTAGAGAACCACCCGACCCGACCCATTATGCTATTTCTTATAACGCATTAGCGGGAGGTTGTTCCGCCTCTACTCTTCGCTTCAATGGCAGGATTCAGGGGCACACGGTGCAAATGTTACTTGACAGCGGTAGCACTCATAATTTTGTGCAAACACGAGTGGCTAAATTCCTGGGTTTAACAGTGGAAGCAACCTAACCATTTTCTGTTCTCGTTAGCAGTGGTGACAAATTGTTGTGTACTGGTATAGTGAGGTAAGTTCCATTGGTAATACAAGATCAGAAAGTTCTTTTGGATTTCTATGTCCTCCCGATTCAAGGTTGGGATCTCGTGCTCGGTGTCGCTTGGCTAGCTACCTTGGGGCTCGTACTCACTGATTATGCTGCCTCCTTGTTCGAGTTTGATTATCATGGGAAACGGGTATGTTGGACTAGTGACAAGGCATTGGTTACCAGTCAGGTACAATTTAATAGTTTCAAACGTTTGACTAGAATTAATGCCATCGTCGAATTCTTCCGTTTGGAACTTGTTACTGCTGATGATTCTCTTGGTACAGTGCACTGTGTAGAAATTGACAAACTACTAGGTACTTTCAGTGATGTATTTCATAAGCCCCACGGCCTGCCACCTTCAAGAAATAGTGATCATGCGATCCATTTGCTGCCAAATAGTAGTCCCGTGAACATCAAACCTTACCATTATCCCCACTTTCAGAGGCAAGCAATGGAAAACTTGGTGTCGGAAATGCTCCAGGATGGTATTATACGACCAAGCACTAGCCCCTTTTCCTCTCCGGTGCTACTGGTCCGTAAAAAAGATGGGACATAGCGCTTTTGCGTCGATTACCGAGCGTTGAACACGATTACGGTTAAAGACCGATTTCTTATTCCGTCGATTGATGAACTTTTTGATGAGTTGCACGGTGCTCGTTATTTTTCGAAGCTTGATTTGCTTGCAGGTTTTCACCAAGTCCGTATCAAAGCTGGTGACGAAGCTAAGACTGCTTTTCGCACTCATGAAGGACATTACGAATTTCTTGTCATGCCGTTCGGCCTAACGAATTCGCCTTCGACATTTTAGAGCCTCATGAATGATGTCTTCCGGCCATTTCTCCGCAAGTTTGTACTTGTATTCTTTGATGATATCTTAGTGTATAGCCCTACATGGCAGGCTCATCTAGACCATTTGGCTCAAGTATTGCAGATGCTTCGTGAACACCAACTCGTTGCAAAAAAATCGAAGTGTATCTTCGGCCATTCTTCTGTGGACTATTTAGGCCACATCATTTCTCATGAAGGTGTTGCTGTGGACCCTGAGAAAATCATTGCAATCAGCAACTGGCCTGTTCCTAATTCGGTCAAAGACATTCGCATTTTTCTTGGTTTATCCGGGTATTATAGGCGATTCATAAGACATTTTGCATCCGTAGCTGGGCCACTCACAGATTTGCTAAAAAAGAGGGGTTTAGATGGACAGACAAGTCACTGCAGGCCTTTGAACAGTTAAAGCTCCTTTTGAGTAATGCACCCATCCTAGCACTGCCCGATTTCTCCAAACCCTTCACGGTTGAGACTGATGCCTCCGGCACCGGCATTGGAGCCGTGCTATCTCAGGAAAACCACCCATTTGCTTATTACAGGCAGCAACTTTGTCCCAAAATGTAGCATGCTTCTACATATCAAAGAGAAATGTACGCTATTACTCAAGCGATAGCGAAATGGCGACAATATTTACTCGACCGTAAGTTCACCATTCTTACAGACCAGCAATCCTTAAAAAGCTTAACTAGGCAAGTCATCCAAACCCCCGACCAGCAACGTTGGTTAGAAAAGCTCATCGGTTATGACTTTGATATCGAGTATCGACCGGGTAAACAAAATGGTGCTGCTGATGCCTTGTCACGAGTCACTTTTGCTCAGTTTCTTTCTCTTTCGACAGTGGGGTTTAACATTGTGGCTCAGATAAAAGAAGCTAACCGCACCAGCCTTGAACTTGTCTCCTTGTAGCAGAAGAGCCCTTCTAAGTTTCCTCACTTCTTGGTTCGCGATGGTTTCTTATTGTTTCGAAGCAGATTTGTGTTGCCTTCAGACTCTCCATTGCGATTTCAGTTACTTGAAGAGTTTCATTCATCACCCATGGGTG
>JANTNU010000001.1:19580569-19605727 GCA_024752395.1 Erythroxylum havanense
TTCCTTCTCTGGCACTGTCTCGAATTACAAAGCTCCAAACTTCAAATTTGGAAAATTGGAGTTGATAGCAGAGAGATCAGCGAGTTGCGATCGACTAAAGAATAGAGAAGCTAGGATTGCAGAGAAAATAAAGAGAATCAATTGCAGTGCCCGCAATGAACAGAAAAACAGAAGAATAGAATAGTGAGATTGATTGAACTCTGACCTTAACCCAACTTGGATAATTGCAGAGGAAATCCCAACACCTAGTGGGCTCTTTACGCTTCGAAACTTCGGCTGCTTCACTTCGCACTTTATCTCTCTTTTTTCTTTTCTTTGTCTTTTCGTTTTACCTATTTCTAGTACTATGTCAATTTTTTTTCTCCGATTAATACACACACGCACACACACAGAGAGAGAAAGAGAGCTTCTTTATGCATCATCAGGGTTGGGGAAGTGGACACGTGTGCTGGCCACTAAGGCTCTGGGTGGAAGATCTGGGGTGGACTCGGGTGCTGCAAGGGCAGCAACAGCTTTCGGTGATTGATGGTGAGAGTTGGAGAAAATGGAGCAGAGGAAGAGACGATTCGCAGGGATTCTGGAGACCCCCGATGTCAATAGCCCTAACCCCATTTTCTATACTCTCAGATTATGATATTTCTTGTGTTTGTATGGATGTCTGTGTGAGGGTTGTTGATTCGGGACAAGAACGAGTGAAGAGTATAATCACTGGCTCCGCTAGCCACCGGCTGATATAGGGCAACCGCCCTCAAAAACCGCCGCCTCCCCGAGAACAAAGCCTCATTCTTAAACTGATGAGTCAAATCTCTTATATTTCTATTTGCCTGAAACTATTTTGCGGCATTTTGTTACTAAAACGTCGTAAAAGGTGTGACAAATTTGCGACGTTTTATATAACGTGGCAAAAAATAGGATCTTTTTAAGACGTTTTTAAAACATCATAAAAACTTTAAAAAATTTGTGACGTTTTTTTAAAAAATGTCGCAAATTTTATTAATTTGTTGTAGTGGTTATATGGGTTTGGTTAGGTCCCTTAAGTAGAGTCAGTGCACTGGTCTCATTTTTAAAGGCTTCACCCGCCTGCTCGCTAGTGGCATTGGAGCTCCGATTTTGAACTCCCTTAAGTTCACGGCTACACTGGTCCGCTATGCGAAAAAGTGTAGTACGTTCTGTTTAAGGCTGCACTGGACCACTTAGTGGAAATGTGTAGTACGTTCCGTTTTGGACCGACCCAAATCGTTTAAAGTGTTATGTGATTTTGATTTTGTTCATTATGTGATGCATTCATGATTTGAGTTTTGTTTATGATTTGAGAAAACTTCGTGAAATGTGAAATTGATCTGTTTATGAAGGTTTTTCAATGATGTGAAAAATTTGAAAAGTAGGTAATTGATGAATTTTAAGTTGAGAAATGTTTTATAAAGGGAGAATGAGTTTTGCAAGGTTTTTGCTTATTGTTCATTATATAAACACGTTATCCACGAGCTGTCTAGCTCACCCCCTTTCATCCCCATCTCCAGGTTTCGAGCAGGAGATCGGATGAAAGAAAGTCAAACCATCTGTTCCTTTTTGCTTATTTTGTAAATTGTGTAATTTTGGATATGGGAAATGGTTTGTAAATGGCTTGGAATGCCATTAAAGATTTTGTAAGTAAGTAATTTATGATATGTATGATTTATAAAATTGTAGAAGAACTTGATTTATGGAATTGGAATTGTGTATGGCTATGGTTTGTGCATTTTGGGTTTTGTATATAAATTGAGTAGAGATATGAATGTGTTTTGGATATGGATGAATTTGATTAATTGAAACTTATTGAAATGTTTTAGATATAGGATTGTGTTTGTATATGCTGAGATTCCGGACGGAGGGTCCGATGGATTCGATGATTGTGTGATTTGATTGGGAATTATAGAAGTAAGTTTTACTATTTGCAAGTTTTTGGGTTGGTTTAATGCAGCTGTTATGCTGCCGAAATTTTTATGACAAAAGAAAGAAAAGAATAAGATATATGATTTGTTAATAAGATGAGATTGAGAAATTGCATGTTGAGAAGCTTAATATGAATGGAGATTTGTATAAGGTTGAATTTCCAAAAGTGGGAATTATTTGTTTTGATTTGAATGAGATCGAACAAAGATGAATAATATGAAAATGGAAAGGAAAGAAAGAAAAAAAAATTTATACCATTTCGGATTGGATTAGTTTTTAGGTTTCCAACGCAATAGCTTTCTAAAGTGTAGGTTTCGGATGTCGGCATTTGTATTTCAGTTCGATTCCATTGTTTTGGTTGTTTTGTTTTCGAGCCAATTCGATAATTCAATTCATGATCAGTTTGCTTTTGATTCTTTCGTATTATGTTTCTGATTCGATTCGTATTTCACCTTTTGATCTGCTTTGTATTTTTGTTTCCGCATTTTGTTTTTCGATACACCTTCGGATTTGAGTTATCCGATTTGAATTTGTTTTTGGTTTCGGCCACTTTCGTTTCCGTTTTTCGGTTAGGATCCGGTTCTGAGATCGGGTCCCAACAGAAAATGAATCTGAAAGTGATTTCGGCAGTGAAAAAGAAATAGAAAATAATGTTGCATTAGTTGCATTACACAACAAAAGTCCAGTTACGTGCTTAACAGTAACTGAGAAGGAAGTAACTGACAGCAGAACAGCGAGAAAAGTTGAAATTTTCAAAATCAGTTAAGCTCGAGATTCTATATCAGACTATGACAGTGACAGAAGTGATCTTGATGATAAAAATGGAGATATTTATGAGGATTACAAAGCTATATATGAAAAATGGGTGAAAACGTGTAGAAAGAATGAAAGATTGGAGGAAGAGAATCTTTGCCTGAAAAATACCATACAAGAATTAGAAAAGAAGCTGATGTTAACTTCGGATGAGCTTGGTGAAGCTAGAATGAAATTGGTGAGTACTGAAAAAGGATTGAGGATGTTGAATAGAGGCACCGAAAAACTTGATAAGTCAATAGAAACTGGTAAAGTTAAACGAAACTTCTAAGGCATAGGCTATAAAGGTGAGTGTTCGAAAGTGAATGAAGAAAAGTTTGAGATGTCCAGATCAGCCCAAAAGATAGAAGCATCAAAAAGAGTCAAAAATTTATACCCACATATCATTTTTGTGGAGTCATTGGACATATAAGGCCAAGATGTTATCAGTTACTACAAATGATGTTTCAAAGGGCTCATAACCAAAAATATAGACACTCTTCATTAAATTTCCAGCAGCATACCATGGTATCGAAGCAAGCATGGATTAGAAATGGTCAAGTAAAAGCACAAAAATGGAGTGAAAGAAAAACAAGAAAATTCCCAGATTTGTAGTTAGTTACTGTAAATGAAGTAACTGCAAAAAGTGACTCACAGCTAGTTACTGCAGATAGAGCAGCTGCAGAAAGTGGTTTACAGTTAGTTATTGCTAAGGAAGTAATTGCAGAAACTAAAGAACTTTCAGTTACTTCGGATGATGAACCAACTAAAACAATGAAAGTTGATTTGAATCGAGGCTCTTTATCTCGAATCTGAAGAAACCATCCAGCAAAAAATGTTATTGGGGATGTGAGCGAAAGAAGAAAAGCAAAAGAAGAAAAAAAGGGTTGGTTATCAAGAAATTATAGGAAACTTGTGTTATATATATTCATTCGAGCCAAAGAAAAACACCAGGTTTGAGATTCTTCGAAGGGCACAGGGACATTATGCTTTACATTTTTGAAGTTTTTTTTAGTGTTGTTAAATACAAGAAAAAACGAAAAAGAAAAAGAAAAGAAAAGATTTTTTTGTTTTGTTCTTTAGTTTTATGTTGCTATTGTCGTTTCATCTTTTTAGTAGTTTGCAATGTATCTTCTATTTGGCTCCACCGAAGACTCCTCAGCTCTCTCATCGATATGGAACTCTCTTAGATATCTCTCTCGCTTTCAGGCATATCTCTCAGTGTTTTGAATGGTGGCAAATTATCATATTGACATGCTTATGATTCTTCCGCTGCATCTATGGTTGATTATTATGATTATGCCTTTTGATACTGTTTTATCTCAAGGGGGCAAGATGTTTATGGTGAATGTTCCATTCAGGGGAAGATTTTAAGGTATATGCGTGACTATTTCTTGTACTTTTTGGCATCTTTTTGTCCCAAGGGAGAGAAATTTGGATGATTGGAGAACTTGATATTGATCAAGGGAGAGTACTTGTCCTATGGATTGTGCATTTGATTTATATGTCCAATTATGTTGTTTAGGGGGAGTTTCATATTTGTGACAAACAATGTCAAAAAGGGGGAGATTGTTAGAATATATTTTATATATTTCTTATTTAGTTTTGGCATTTTAAATTGGACATATAAGATTGCATTTATGATGGAAATTGAGAAGATATTTCGGTGGAATCTTGAAGTCTATCCAACAGGTATGCATATCTCCTTGTTTGGGTAAAAGTCTATCATTTTCGGTGGAATCTTTGAAGTCTATCCATATATGTGCATATCTCCTTGTTTTGGAAAAAGTCTTGGTGATTACGCAAGTTTAAAAAATCTTAGAAGGGGTTGCAGCAATTGTAGACTATTGGGCATGTGTGTGATAATTGGAAAAAGGTTCATTGGTTTTATATAATGCATAATGTGTCTTTGGTGTGTGATATATAGTGATGTTGATGTTGATGGGCTGCGCATGTGTTTTGGCTTGGGAAAAGAGAGTTGTGAATTAAAGTTGGAGTTTTTACTGCTGCTCTATTTTTCTTTTGATCCTCTATTTTTGAGCTGATTGCGTGGTGGTCTTGGAGCAGCTATCTTTGATTGTTTTATCCCTGATAAGCAGTCTAAGTATTATGCGAAGTTGCTGATTTTTTTCTGATTCCTTGAAGTTGTCTATCAGCTGCGACACAAAGGAGATTTCATGGCTGATGGGTGATTGACTTATTGGTGCAGTGACTTGTTTATATCGGTGAACAATTTCAAATCTGGAAATTGTTGTTTTCTTGTTTTATTTGTTTTTGCGTTTGAGCAGAAATAGTTAGAAAAATCCTCTGATGAGGTTAACACGAGTCGGTCGTGTTATTGGGCATGAAAATCTTTCACGGGTTGTTAGGTTGTAGGTTAGTTACATAGATTGAGTGGTACGGGGTTAGATCAATCTTGTATAATTTTTGTCGAATTATAGTGAAAGTAATTAATATGGGTGAGGGCCCCGCAGACGTAGGCAAGGTGTGCTGAACTGCGTTACCAAATTTTTGGTTTTTTTTTACTATTTTGGTTTTGCTTGATTTTCTTTTGTTGGTGCCAAATAAGTTTGCGGATTTAATTAACCCTCTTTGGTTTTTCACTAGATATGATCGCAAACTAACAAAAAAGAAGAAGGGGGTTTATACATTTCATGTTGAAGGACAAGTTTAGCATTTCCTTAACAGTTTAGTGCCGACAACTAATAAGGTATCTAGAATCCAACTCTATTTCTTTGATATTGATGAAGAACTAAAAATAAGGACTAACAGTTGTGATAAACTTCGTGAAAGTACATTGAGACTGATTATGGTAGTTCTTCAAGATAACCCTTATGCCAAGTTCTTTCAAAGTCTTAGAGACATTCCATCACTTGAGAATCATGAAATAGTTCTCAAATGTTATCCCCGCCTTGATCAACGTGTTTATAATCTTCCAACTGCATCATAAGTGGCTGCTATATGGATTGAAGCTGATGATGAGCAAAATGATAAATATCCTCACATCCAAGTCTACACTCACTCGGGTATAAGTTATAAAATTCAATCTTATTATTCATGTTATGACCCGGTTCAATATCCACTTTTATTTCCTTACAGTGAATTTGGATGGAATTGTGACATTAAGCAGTTGATTCCATGAAGAAACAGGACCAATGTTTTAGATGAAGGAAGTAATGTTTCTCTCCACTCTTTTACTGATCCGTCTTAATTATTCACTCTTGAAAACATAGGTAAGTTTGTCTTTTTATTTTGTCATTTTCCAAATATTATTTAATTGCACGGTTTTATTTATCAATTTTATTTTTATTGTTACTAGCTGCTGAAGAAGGACACTATGAAGATGGTTTGGTATTTGCTAAAGAATATTTTGCTATCGACTTCAAATGAGAGATAATGACAAATCCATGCTCCTCCATAGCTTAAGACTATAGCTTAAAACTACTTCAGCAATTTGTTGTTGGTACTTATATACAGATTGAAACATCCCGACTTGATTTCCATAGAAAAAAACAAAATAAGATACGGACAGAAATTTTACAAGGTTTTTTAGATAATATAACGTTGGTCAAACTGAAGGTTCTAGAATTGATAGTCGAATAGTCCTCCCAGCTTTGTTTATCGGTGGTCTAAGGGACATAAAGCGACGTTATCTCGATGCAATGGCTCTAGTACAAAAATATGGTAAACTAGATATTTACCTCACTATGACTTGCAACCCTATGTGGAAAGAAATACAAGACAATCTTAAATTTCATGAAAATGCACAAGATAGACCAGATTTATTGGCTAGAGTATTCAGAACTAAATTTGAAATTCTAAAAAATGAGTTAATCAAAAAACAAATCTTTGGAGATGTGGCCACATTTGTTTACGTTATTGAATTTCAGAAGCATGGATTCCCTCATGCTCATTTACTGCTGATACTTAAGCCACATTTTAAATTGCTAAATCCAGATTCTTACGATCATATTGTATCTGTTGAAATACCTAATCCTGATCAAAATTCTAGGTTATATTTTAATGTCATTAAGCATATGATTCACGGTCCTTGTGGTTTTATGAACAAAGATTGTCCTTGTATGAGAAATGGTGTATGTAAAAACCATTTAATGTTCATGGTAAAGATAGTTATCTGTACTATAGACGAATAGATGATGGAAGGAAAGCAAAAATTTGCAGACATGAGGTTGATAATAGGTGGGTGGTTGCTCATAATCCATACCTTTTGATGCTAGTTGATTGTCACATTAATGTTGAAATATGTTCAACTGTGAAGCTTGTTAAGTATTTATACAAATATGTCTTTAAGGGCCACGACCTTGTGAACTTTAGCATTACCAATCACGAGAACACAACTAATATTGATGAAATCAGTAATTTCTAAGAAGGTTGATAGATTTCACCTCGAAAAACTTTATGGCATATATATGAATTTCATCTAGCAGAGATTAATCCATCAGTTTATATACTACAAGTTCATCTCCCAAATCAACAATTTATGCCTTTTGACAAAAATATTGATTTGTTTTATTTGTTGAGAAATATCGACTTCTCGAAAACAATGCTGACTAAAATTTTCAAGATGAATTTGAAAAATAAAAAGGCTACAGAGATGAAATGTCTGAATAGAGATTTCCCAGAACATTTTGTTTGGAATCGAAAAAAAAAACATGGTTGGAAAGAAGCTAAAGAAAAGTAATAGGAAGATTGGTTACTGTTGACTGTCGAGAAGGAGAAAGGTATTACTTAAGATTATTACTTCTGCATATTACAGGATCAACATCATTTGATGACTTGTTAAGTGTTGATGGTCAGAATATTAGCTGTTTCAGGGAGGCTGCACTATAATTAGGATTGCTAGCATCGAACTCTTATACAGAACAAACACTTACGGAAGCTATCATGTTTCAAATGCCAACATCCCTCAAGTTTTTATTTGCTACACTCTTGTTCTATTATTCACCGACAAATCCTAAGCAGCTCTAGGAAACTTTCAAGGATGACCTTTGTTCTGACTACCGGTATGCTTCTTGTTCCTATAATACGTATACATCTAATGATGTTACAAAAATGGCCTTTCAAGATATTAATAAATCTCTAGAACAAATGGAGAAAAGCTTGGCCAATTATCATTTTACTGATCATCAGTTTCATGTTGATTATCATCAGCAACAAACTAAGGAAGTATAAAGTGAGATGAATATACAGATTGATCCAGAAGACCTATTGTAACAATCAAGTTTGAAAAATGAACAAAAACACATATTTGATTTAATTATGAATTAAATTTTGACTTTAACCGGTGCAAGTTCTTTTTATTGATGATCTTAGCAAAACTGGAAAAACTTTCTTATATTGAGCTCTCCTTGCAAATTTACGATCACAGGGGTATATTGAAATTGTTGTCACTACATTAGGCGTTGTAGCATCAATCCTTCCAAGTGGTAGGATAGCTCACTCAAGATTTAAAATCCTGCTTGATTTGTCGAAGAAAAAAGTTTGTCAATTAAGCAAACAAAGTAGTATTGCAAAATTGATATTTGAATATAGTCTTATCTTATAGGATGAGGCTTCCATGACAAAACAGGAAGCCATTGAAGCATTTCACAATTTACTTCAAGATATAATGGACTCTGATCAACCTTTTGGATGAAAAATTGTTGTATTTGGTGGCGACTTTCATCAAACTTTACTAGTTATTAACCAAGCGACAAAACAGCAGCTCATTGATTCAAGTCTTCTAAATTCCTATCTTTGGCCACACATGTGTAAATTCTCTTTGATGATAACTGTAAGAGCTGTGTCAAATCCAACTTTTTCTGATTTTTTATTGCGAGTTGGAGAAGGCACTGAGCCAATAGATGAGCAAGATAAAAAATGCTTGCTAAAAGAATTGATTATTCCTTATGACAACAAGGATGAGTTTCTTAACAAGTTAATATTTTTTACATTATAGATTTTACTATCCTTTTTTTACAATTGCTATTACATTTTTCTTATATGTCGTTATCCTCACCAGGTTACTTGAAAACATGTTCCCTGACCTAAGCTTATATTCATCTTATCCGTATCAGATGATCAACAGATGCCTACTATGTCTAACAAACAATTGTGTTGATGAAATTAATGACATGATGATTCAAAAATTTTCAAGAAATATGCATTTATATATGAGTTTTGACAAGACGATTGATCGAAGACATCAAGCTGATTATGAAGATTTTCTCAATTCTTTAAATCCTAAAAGCCTACCTCCACATAAACTCTTGCTCAAAGAAGGCTCTCCAATTATGCTACTTAAAAATTTGAATCCAACTAAGGGACTATATGATGGAACAAGGTTGATATGTAGGCAATTAAAAGATCATACAATTTCTGCAGAAATTGTATTTGGACCTCACAAAGGAAAATTGATTTTTATACCTAAACTTCCTTTACAATCTTCAAAAAAGGAAAACAATGAAATTCCTTTCATTAGAACACAATTCCCAATTTGTTTGTGTTTTGCAATGACCATAAACAAATCTCAAGGTCAAAAACTTGATCATGTAGGAATTTATCTTCGTTAACCTACAATATTCTCGCATGGACAACTATATGTGGCTTTATCAAGAGCTCGAACTCCTGAATCAGTTAAAGTTCTGATTATTCCAGGAACTTTTGAATCTTCAGACTTTGATCAAAAAACAAGAAATATTATTTTTTTGTTAAAATTTTCAATTAGTCAAATTATAAAAGATAAAAGTTCTTGAGAGGTATATTTGTTTCTTTTGCGATTTGATATAATTTCATTTCATGTAAAAAAATTATTTCTCTTGACTTATTCATTAAATGAATTCTTTTAGCATAGAAAATTGTTTATTGATTAAGGATATTTTACCTGGCGCTTAATAGTGGTCGTGTGAAATTATCGTCCAAGAAAAACAACATATTGTCACTTCACCTGTTACACCATCAAAAAGAAAAAAAGTTTATCTTCTTTGATTCTGAGGTATAATAATTACACTTTCTTCCTTTGACATTTTTTTAACTTAACTATTAATAATTTCCTCATTATTAACAGGGATCACAAGTTGAGGGTATTATATTCAACAACGATATCCAATGAATGAGCTACATCTTGTAGCCATGTAAGAAATATATTATTTCTAATACGATTGTGAAATCAATTCCGGCTCAATACCAAATTGAAAATTTGAAAATACAATGGATTATTATGATTCGTACTGTCATTGAACTTGTGCCAGATGATGAAACAATCATCCCCGTGAAATTTAACTTTACGCCTTTCAGTAATCTCATGGACAGTGTAAATGACAAGCAAAAATCAGTTGGTTAAATCCTTAATATATTTCTTCATACAACGTTCACAAACATTCTATTGTATCTAATTATATTTATCTTTAATACGTGATAGATATTTTAGCCGTCATTATTGAAATCTTGGATAGGAAGAAATCATCAAAGATGGAAGAAATTCAACTGTGAAGAAATTAGTTATCACCATTAAAGAATAATTTTAATTCTCTGTTATTCTTTATATTTTGCATGAACCTGAGATTATTTTTTTTTTCTAACTTTTCTTTTTTTATTAGACACCAAATGATTGTACTGTCATTGCGGAATTCTTTTGTTGATAACGAGGGCTGACAAATTATTAAATTCCTATACTCTTATCCAATTATTGTATGTAGAAGATTGAAAAGTGAACTTTTATAACGGTTTTTTTCTTCCTCATAATATTACGTGTTATTATTTATTTTTTATTTTATCTTAAAATTACAATTCAAAATTTTAGGTGTTGCATTATTATGTGGTTTGACTCAGCAATTCCCGTTGATCCACCAATACACGAAGTTACAGATCTTAAAAATTTGTAATGTGTTATCTTAGCTGCAACATCTTTGCTCCAATAAGCTATATTAAATTGTACATCTTCGCTTCAACTGTCCATAGCATTATGTCGAAATTTTTTAAAATTTTGCTGCTTTCATATTTATAATTATTATGTTACAAATTATATAGAAATTATATAGAAATTTTTATGTTTTCATCTTCATAATTATTATGTTACAGGGCACGATGAAATAATAAGGAAATTAAAAACCTTATTAGTGAACGATCTTACCTCAGATATAATCCTGATATATCTTTCAGATATCATTAAAAAAATCATCAAAATCATGTTCTTAAATTCTGCCAACAAGGTAACTACATCTATATATTCTTATCCAATATTTCGTTTAAATTTTTTAATCGAAATCTTGTTATGGGTTATTTCCAGATATCATGGATTAAAGCTAAAATTTCCTTCCAACGCATCTTGCAAAAATATTGGTATATGACATGTAAGAAATGTTTTCACTCTACAGCTGCTACATATGGAGTTCCGTTCATTTGTAATTCTTATAGAGAAAAACTTACGGTCGAACTAAGGTTTCCATCTTCTCTTTTCAGTCTTCAGTTTACTGCTTTTTCCTTCCCATTTGGACTTTGAATTTTTTACGTGACTCTTTTACTTGCATGTCACGGGGTGTGACTTTTTAACTCATACTCGTCACCTTTTTACTTTCATATATTCTGCTGTACATATAATATCTTTTTTCTTTCTATTCTAACTTTTTATATAGGTGTTAATATGACATAGATTTGACCGACAAAACAAGGACTATCACGGCTTCTATTTTTGGCGACCTAGCTGAGAAAATTTTGAATTTCACCGTCGTTGAAGCTATGCAATATTACAATGAGGTTATATTTTTCCATATATTTTTCTTTTACGTTTGCAATTTAATATGCCACCAATTATCTTTATATAGTTATTTTTTCTGATAGTTGACATTTTTGCATTCGCATAATAAGAACTTGGAACTCCCTCTAGAGAAGGTGCACATAGAATTGAGAAGCGACACATTTTTTCTGCATGTCAAACTAGCAAACATTTATTCATCGGATGCAATGCAACGATTTACTGTTTTTTACTACCGCAAAATTGATGATGATGAACTACAAAAGCCTTCGCTTTCGCCTACAAAAGATGACCAAGTTTCAGCTGATGATCAACATGACAGTGTTGAAATTACACCTCTACCTATCTCAGGTATTTTTTTATTTGTCCTTATTTTTTATTTCACCTTTAGCGTGATCATCTGTTATTTATGTATCTAGCATTTTCTTTTAAATAATCTCACCTTATATCACGTGGCTAATATACTTTGATTTTTTATATCTTTAGAGCGTATTGTTGAATCTTCTTCATCAGTCAGACAATGCCTTAATAAAAGATTCAGCCATATTGAAAACAATCCGTGGTCATATACAGATATGATCATCAACAATACTGAATCTATGCCACAATCAGATACAGATGGTGATCGCAATAACAAAAAACCTAAATTTTCATAAACTTTTTATGTTAGAACAAATTGATCAAATGACTTGTGTACCTTTTGTGCTTGTACTTCATACTATCTTAAACTTCGATATTCTGGACATTACGTAATTCTAGATATAATTCTCCATATCCATATGATGGTTTTTTTGTTGTTAATTCACAGTCGTTGATATTTTTAAATTACTTGGATTATAACCCTTTGTTGTTTTTTTTATTGGAATGTTTAATTTTATATTATATTATATATAATATATTATATATAATAAACTATTCTAACTTAAATACGCTTAAATCATTGATTAAATAATAA
The DNA here is from genome assembly GCA_024752395.1 of Erythroxylum havanense. NCBI lineage: Eukaryota > Viridiplantae > Streptophyta > Magnoliopsida > Malpighiales > Erythroxylaceae > Erythroxylum > Erythroxylum havanense. Next base: position 19,593,001 of record JANTNU010000001.1, read on the forward strand.
AATTTTATATAATTATTAATTATCTTCTAGAAAATTGTTCTCCAGTCTCTTAAATTTCTAATGATACCAGAATCATTCCATTTGTTTTAGAAATATGAAAGTTATACCTCAAAGATTTTTAGATTTTTGTTATACTGAAACAATATACTATACTCAACTTCTATCCAAAAATTGAAAATCTTACAGACTGAATTAAAATTCGATTTCTTCAAATAATTTGTATCCCCGTGTCTCTAGTTTACTTAAAATCAAAATCGTCTCATTGGGATATCTAGACAAAAATTTATGGTCAAAAGAAATGAGATTTTTCAATTTGTAAACGCTTTCGGTTGCACATTCTAAAATTAATAACGGTGCTAAGATTTTTGGTGAAGAAGTAGATCAATGTGATTTTTATATAGTTAATGGTTATTATAATATAATGCATTAATTATATGTAATATGTATATAATTATGTCATTATAATAATAAATACTTTCATATTTCTTCATATTATTCAATTATACTTGAATATAATTAATTTTGATATAATTACTAAAAATAATTCAAATTATTTGATTTATATTAATATTGTTACTTTATTAAATTGTTAATATTAATATTTGGTGAATATGTTACTATATTGATAATAAATTTTCATTATTATATATTTTATATTACTGACAATTTTTTCATCCTATTATTGCAATATTAGTCAAATAATAGTGATTATTCCAAAAATCATAAAATGAAGAAAACGTCAAACTCATGATCACAAGTATGCAGGATCGCGAATTCCTAAAACCAAATCAGAAACCACAATCGTGCATATGCACAATCATGACGACTACGTTCTTTACCTACGGGATCGCCATCGGCGCATGCACGATCACAACTCTATAGTGTATAAAAAGTTTTCTATTATTATTTGATCTGATTGAAATTTATTATTTAACTTTAAATATACTTGACTATAATTAATTTTGATATAATTACTAGATATAATTCAAATTATTTTATTTATATAATTATTGTTAGTTTATTAAGTTATTGATATTAAGTATAATTTTTACTTAAGTTTACGCTTCAATAAAACCATTAGAATCAAAATTCACAACTCAATTACTCCTCATTTCATTTCTAGCATTATTAGTTCTCAAAGTATCCAAATCTCATTCACTTTTATTTAATACCCATTACTCGTTTCCTTTCAATTACAACTGCAATCATATGAACCTCTTCATTTCTATTATACACATGTCTTTGACACTTTAATGGCAACAATTCATTAACTATTGTAATACCTAGTATTTGATTTACCCGGTACACTGAAAAAAAAATGTATTTGAGACTAATGTCATTAAAACTAGGACAATGAATTATAATTTTTGGCTACATCAATTTAATGATGTTTGATACTTTTTCGGTTGTCACAAGAAATTGTACGAGCGGATTTTGAAAGAACCAATACAAGAGGGGCATTTTTGTAAATAATGAAAAAGTGGTTTATAAAAAAAAGCTAACTACAAATAAGACAAAAACTTGTCTTCGTCCTCCTCCCTCACTTACGAGAATTCATCATGGAAGCTTTCTCTCAAAATTTTCAAACTCTATAAAAAGAATGTGAAGGAGAATCAAGTCGATCAGTCAATACAAAACGGTAAGCCTCGATCCCGACACTTGATTCTACCAATTGGAATTTAATTTCTCACTTTTTTCCCATGGCTATGAAACCCATTTGATGATTTCGATTATGGATTCTTATTCTTTGATGTCTAATGACAAATTAACATGAGGAAATTTTCATTTTTATAGTGATTTGGGGCTAAACAAAAACCTAGGGTTTTGGAATTCAAAGCTGCCAAGGGAGGTAGATTCGTAGGTCCTCCTTATATATTTTTTAGCTGTTTAACGTGTGAATTTGGAGAAACTCATAACTTTGAAGTTTTAGATACAGGTGTCTACTGTATCCCTGAATTTTTTTTACGAATTTAGGGTGAGCCAAACAAATGAGATATAAGTCCCGAATTGAAACTGGTTCAGAATACCAGGAGGATTGAAACATGAAATGAAAGTTAATTGTTTGAGGACTTTAGAGTCAGAATTGGATGATGAATTCTGATTATGAAATGCTCAAAAATGTTTCATCTAAGTGCTGTATAAAGGGAATTTTAATTGGATAAGTATCCTGTGAGATATGGCTAAATAAGTGAAGGGTGTTACTGACCTTAGTGACACAGAAGAGAACAGAAAAATGATAGATTTATAAAAATCACAATAAATACAAATTACATAATTTTTGAGCAATCTTTGGATATGTGATATCCATATGAGTCTATTGAAAATTCCAATTTGAATAACCTCAATTGGTTAAGAAATGAATAAGTTATAATGATTTTAGTCAGGAAGGGTCCAACGAATGACAGAATATTAAGGCTGACTGTAAATGAGATATTTGGAAGCCTTAATGACCAAATTAAAAAATGGTCATAAAAGAAAAAATTTGAATTTATGTGTTAACTAGAGGTATGGAAAGTTTGAAAAGCATTGGACCTATGTATAAAAAGTTATGTTTTCGCGAATGAGACCTACGTGGATCAATCAGTGAAACTAAATAGGTTCAAGTATGATTAAGCTAATCAAGACATAAAGAATCGGATACTCAAAATTGTGAGCTAAGTTTGGACATAATGAAGTCCAAGACTCCTAATTTCAAGGGAAATTTTGGCTTGAAACCAATTTGACCATTATAGAAGAAAATATAAATTTATAATGATATATGTTAAGAAATAAGATTTATGTAAAAATGACTAATGCGGGTATATGTAATTTTTATGCATGTTACCCAATAGCTTATGAAAGCATGCGAGGAATAGAATTAGAAGTCATACCTAGTACCTCTCAAGTTCAAGAAAATTAGAAAAGAGATTAGAACCCCTGAGATAGTCGAGGTGAGTATAATCATGCTACTATACTTGTGTAGTAATCCTTTTTTTTTTAATCTTGTGGCTTATTGAATTGTTCTTGAACCTGTATTAGTTATTTGATATATGACTCCATGTGATTGAGTCTAGTATGTTGTATGCCAGATTGACTAGATGATATTCAGATTCTTTGCATCTTCTGGTCCCCTTGCTATGTTGAGCCTATTAATTGCAATTCTTTGATGAATCATGTTTTTTTTGTTAGCCATGATTGGTGAGTTCACAGGATACCTAGCTGATGGAGTATATTATCAGACCATGTGCACATAGGTAACCCGCCGGTGATGGGTTAGATCCAGGTCCTACCTGAAGAGGGTAGGTCTCCAGGGGCAGGGTTAGGCCAACCTTGTCTAGAATAAGAAAAGGGGAGATATGCTGTACTAATATGCCCCTATCTCTTCATAAGAAATTCAGAAAATCAAAACTAAAAAATGAGAAAGTTTAGAATTAGAAATCCTGTAGAACTCTACTTTAGAAAGAACCCAAAATTCAGAAAGAACCCAAAAATTAGAAAAGAATTCAGAAACCAGATTCAATTTTTTAAAAATAGAACAATTCATAATGAGATTTATTATTGATACTCATGTGATTGTCGCATTTGAATTACTACCTGTTTATTCATTGATACCATGTATTGTTGCTTAGAATGCCACAGACCATTCTTGTGAAGCTAGCCTTGTGTTACCTAGCCTCACAAGCATGGTAGCATGTTTATATCTCAATGAGTCGTGTTGTAGACTCATCTCTCACTCTCATCATTTCAGGGGATTAACAGATCATACGAGAGAGAAATCTAAGTCTTTTGAGACTCGCTTGGATAAACAATCAAGTAATTTTTTGGGCATGATGTTAATTGCAGATGCTTATAACTGCTCTATGGTTTGTCATAATCATATGTACATGATACATGTATGAATATGCTATGTTATTGAGAATGATGTCAATTGATGTTATAAGATGATCATAGAATGGCATATTATAAGTAGATAATGTATGTTAGAATTACAGATTGAGTTCCTTACTTCATTCAAAATTGTTAAAGACGTATAAGGATTAATCAGACAAACGAATGGGTCATGTCGAATTTTCAATAGAATATAGAAAAATTAGGCTTACTGCGGGATTTGGTGGCATTAAACCTACCCACTCCCTAGTGCGAACGTGGTCCAAAATGCGGGTCGTGTCAACTATGTTATTCCAACATTACAAGATCAAACATTATCCAGACTCTCTTATCTTCTTATAACATCTTCAAATTTTCACACCTTGGGGTCTATTTTCCATGAACTTTCTGACGAGGAGAATTAAGTAATTTCCCAACAATTTCTTCTAAAAAAAATGTTCCCCATTGTCTTAACTTTCTGATGACACCAAAATTATTCAATTTTGTTAATTATTCTAAAAGTTATGCTCCGAATATTTCCGACTATTCTCATTCTAAAATAGTTAACCATATTGAACATCCATCCAGAAATTGAAAGCCTTACAGATTGAATTAAAATTTGGCTTCTTTAGATAATTTGTAGCTCTATGTCTCTAGTTTACTCCAGACTAAAAATCATCTCATTTGAATGTCTAGACAAAAAGTGATGATGAAGAGAAACAAGACTCTTCAATTTGCAATTACTCTTGGGTGCACAGACCAAAATCAAGTCACGGTTAACTATTAGAGAGCACGATGTCCTGATGTGACAATTAAACATCAACCTAACAATTAGCGCTCACGAGTGTGAGTAAGAAAAGTCATGGGTGTAAGTGAGTCACACCTGTGCAAGAGTCACTCACACCTGTGCAAGAATCACGGGTATGAGAAAAAGTTACCGGTGTGGATGCTCTGTAGATCGTCCCACATTTTACAGTCGATCTCTCAATTGTTTTCAGATTCCTATGAATTTTGGTAGGGATGTAGATTAATGTGTTGCAAGTTCAATGGTTTAAGTCTCGTATCATTTAGAGATTGGATGAAGGAGATATAGCTGAAAGATCGAAACATGTTGCATCACCTTGCAACCTTCATGCACGATCACGACATTTGGTGAATAACATGCATGATCGTGACATCCAGTCAATAGCAGCGACGTCGCGATCGTGCCTTGCACTCCCTCACTTCTAACTCCCATAATTTTCAATCCAAAACTCCAAAAATTTCAAACTTTATATTAAAATGATGACAATTATTTTAATTTTAATTTTTTTCACACCTATAAATTTCAAATTCCTTCTATATATTTTTATTTTTATGTATATATATATATATATTACCTTATAATTAAATACATTTATATATATCATATTAACAACAATTACTAGTGCAGAAAATATTCACATTGACTACTTAATCAAGTAACTATATGCTAAATTTGTATACTAACATTATTATATATATTTAATATAATTAATTGATTATATTATGATGACTATTTGTCATATCAAAATGAATTATTTTTCAATAGGATGAAATAATTTTCTATCATACAAACTATATAAAAATTAATAATAATCATAGTAATTATTAATATGATAACATATCCACCAATTATTGCTATTTACTACTTAATCGTGCATATGCATGATCGTGACTTTATAATGTGTATTGACATTATCATGTATACAATTTATATAATTATTTGATATGTTAATATATTTAATTTTATTTTATACATATGTATGCTCAGTTTGTTACCCAAAACTCGAGTCGAAGGTAGGGCGGAATCAAATTAATTAAGTCTACCACGCATCCGGGCAAGTGCCGTGCCTCCCAGGCGTCATTTCTGAGTGCTATAGGAGCTTCACACTAGTCGAGTCCATTCTAGGATTCAAACCTGTGACGTGGGGCCAAGCCCCAGTCCCATACCTGAGCTCTGATACCACTTTTCTACCCAAAATTCGAGTCGAAGGTAGGGCAGAATCAAATTACTTAAGTCTAGTGTGAATCTCCCATGACTCTCAGAAATGATGCCTGGGAGGCGTCGCGCTTGCCCGAATGCGTGGTGAACTTAAGTAATTTGATTTCGTCCTACCTTCGACTCGACTTTTGGGTAGAAAAGTAGTATCAAAGTTCAGGTATGGGACTGACGCTTGGCCCTACGTCGCAAGTTCAAATCCTAGAATGGACTCGACCAGTGTGAATCTCCCTGCGCTTGGGAGGCGCCACGCTTGCACGGATGCGTGGTGGATTTAAGTAATTTGATTATGCCCTACCTTCGACTCGATGTTTTGGTAGAAAAAGTTCCAAGTGGTATCTGAGCCTAAGTCAAAAATAACAACTTTAACAAAACCATGTAGAATATAAACGACATTCCAAATTTCATTTGAATATACAGAACCAGTCAACCTAGAATCCTTAGAAACAATTGAAAGAAATATACACAATCAGTTAACAGAAATTACACAATTTGTCCAAAAATTAACTTTGCAATCAACAGAAAAAATACTTCAAATAACTGACAAGGATGAAATTATTTACGGTTATGAATCGGATGAAGATATTTATGTAGAAGAAGACCAACCTAAAAGTAGTAGAGGAAAAGATCCCATAGTAAAAATCGAACAACAACCAAGTAAACGTAAAAAAGATCAACAAAATCCTATAATTTGGACTACTAATGTTGATTTTTAAATCAACAAGGTTATTATCAAAAAGGTAGAAAAATACGAAAGTATCCAACGGAATATATACCAAAACATATTTCATTAGGTCCAGATAGTACTCTTAATATTGATTGTGTGACAAACCTGGAAGCATTAATTTTAGATTGGTTAAATAAAATCCAATTATTATTACAGATTGATAAACCTTTTGGAGATATAATTAATAAAGACTCATTATGGAATTTTTTTACTTATAAAACCACAGGAATAGTACAAAGTTTTTTATTAGATAACATTGCGGCATTACAAAATACACCTCATTATAGAAATGCAAATAGTGATAGTACAACATTTTATGCAATTGCTACTGAAATATATAAAGAATTTGTAGGAAAAGATATTATTTCCTACAAAAGTGAAGCAGCAGCTTCTGATAGATTCAAAGCCCTATGGCATTTAAATAATATAAAAATATGTGACCTATGTTATTTAGAAAATTAAATATGTGAATTTAAAAAATATTATTATAAACTACCTCGAAATGAACAGGAAATGTATATTCATATCTTTATACAAAAATTACCTTACCCAATGAATCAAAAAGTAGAAAAAAGATTTCAAGAAAAAAGAAATGAATCAAAAGTTGCCTATAATTTAGCAGGAGCTATATTAACCACACAAGAAGTATTAGCAGAACAATGTTTTGAAACACAACTAAAAAAAACATTAAAACATAAGAAGCTTCAACTATGTTGTACCAAAAATGTTAAAGTACCACAATAATATGGTTGTGAAGAACCAATAAAACGAAAGTTTAAAGCTAACCATTATAGAACACATCGATTTAAGCCATATAAATCCTATAAATGGAAAAGATATCCCTCACAGTATTATAAACAAAAACCATTTAGACCTTATAGAAAACATTTTAGAAGAAGAAAATATAGATAATTTAAACCTAAAAGACAAGATTATCCACATAAGAAGAAAACTTGTAGATGCTGGCTATATAAAGAAGAAGGACATTATACTAACACATGTCCAAAAAGAAAAAAATCCACACCCAAAATATACAGAAAAACTTAATATTCTACAATCAGCAATGTTTGCAGAATTAGAACCTATAGAATCTGATTATAATACCGATTCTACAATCTCCTCTATTTATCATTATGAATCTTTTACAGAAGATTCAGAATCCTCAATTGAATCCCAACATAACTTTTATACAAATAGTAATTCAGAATAAAAAAAATTCAATGCATATATAGACACAGGATCAACAATTTGCATTGCCTCCAAACAATTATTAAACAATTGGAAAAATTTAGAAAAACCATTACAAAAAAGAATAGCAGATGGAAGTTTTAAATTTATATGGTATGTAAGTTATTATAATACTATCCTTATTGAAAATTTTCATTCCCTGTACCTTTTATATATCAATAAGAATCAAGATTACCCTTAATATTAGGTAATGATTTCTTAAAATTATATAATCCTTTTTGCCAATATTTACATTATATTACACTTAGATCTCTAACTATCAATGCTCTAAATCAAAAATCAATCATTCTTAAAATTTTTATTTATCATACTACTTATTTCTAAAAACTACAGACAATAAAAAATAAATTAGATTCTTTACAATTTTATCTACTCAATAATATGTATATTCAACTAGAAATTGACACATTATTAGAAAATGTTTGTAGTGAAAATCCTCTTAACCCAATCAAAAATTATAATAAACAACTTATAGAAATCAAACTTAAAGATCCAACCCAAGAAGTTAATATTCTTAATAATATACCCTATTCTCAAAAGGATGTTCAAGACTTTATAACAAAATGTGCAGATTTATTGACAAAACAATTAATTGCACTAAGTACTAGTAAACATTCTGCCCCTGCTTTTTACGTAAATAATGTAGCTGAATAAAAACGTGATAAACATAGAATGGTCATAAATTATAAAAAACTAAACGAAGCAACCATAGGAGATGCATACAAATTACCACGAAATGATTATCTTATTAATAAATTAAAAGCACATATATGGTTTACTACCTTAGATGCAAAATCTAGATATTGGCAACTAAGATTACAAGAAAATACCAAACCATTAACAACTTTTACTTGTCCTCCTCAGAAACATTATCAATGGAATGTATTGTCTTTTGGACTTAAACAAACACCTATTATATATCAGAGATTTATGGATAACAATCTGGAAGGATTAGAGGAATTCACCTTTGTGTATATCGATGATATTATTATCTATTCCAATCAAGATAAATTAGATCATCTCAAAAAGGTTAAAATAGTTCTTCAACAATGTAGTGAGAAAGGATTAATTTTAAGTAGAAAAAAGGTAAAGTTAGCTCAACAAAACATAGAATATTTAGGTATAGAATTTTAAAATGGTTATTTAAAGTTGCAACCAAATATTTTAAACAAAATCTAAAATTTTTCCTAATCAATTAGTAAATAGAACACAAGTACAACAATTTCTAGGAATTTTAAATTACATTTCAGATCAAGGTTTCTTTCGAAATTTAGCTAAAGAAAGAAATCTATTAGAATTGAAATGTAGTACAAAAACTCAATGGACTTAGATTGATGCAAATACCAAAGCTATGAGGAAACTTAAAGCTTTATGTATGGATTTACCAATGTTATATAACTTTCTTCTGACGGATACACTCCTAGTACAAATTGATGCCAGTATGGATACATGGGCAGGATGCCTTTTGGCACAACCACCTAACCAAAAGAAATATCATTTATGCAAATATATCAATGGGAAATTTAATCCCATAGAATATAAATATCCTATGTATGAAAAAGAAGCATTGGCTTGTCTCAAAATCTTGAGAAAGTGGCGTATAGATCCATTATCGATTGAATTTAAAATTTAAACGAACTCAAAATATCTAGATCGATTCATTCAATATAATATACACAACAATTATAATCAAGGGAGACTTATAAGATGGCAGCTTGAGTTGAACCAATATCAATTTCAAATTCAATATATCAAATCTTTTGACAATTTTCTTGCAGATATTCTAACCAGAGAATGGAAGCAATTATTTTAAATCTTGAAGAAGCATTATCACAAAAAGAACTAGAATTGATAAATCTTTAACAATAGATTAGAACCCTCACCAAAGACATAAACCAATTCAAAACAACAATCCAAGTCTTAAAACAAAATACAAAAGACCAACAAGTAGTTCAAACCACAACTACCTTTGTACCTATTCCTACCAATAAACCAATCACTGCTTCAACCTTTTTCACTACACCTACACCGATTACTCCTCAACAAATCACCCAAGTACAAACCCCACCTTCTCAAAAAACAAGTAGATGAATCTAAAGCAAAAACCTACGTGATCTACAATGGACCCATGGCAGGACTCTATGACGCATGGTACAAAGCAGCTATTCATATTATTGGAAGATCAGGTATTTTATATAAAAGTTTTGCAACCAAAACAGAAGCTGAAAAAGCTTTTACAGAATATAAATAGGAAAGTTCAGGTCTACGACCCCAATATAAACAAGTGTTAGAAGCACCTGCTCCTACAACCAAAATGCAGTCGTTAGGCAAACTAGTTAATCTGGATTGAATCAATGCTATACCCAACAAGTCTTTACAGATTGAAGCAAAAAAGTTGAGTTTAGAGATGTTTTTTGACTGTTTTCAAAATCCAAACACATGGACTGAAGCCCATAAGATTTACTAATATTATCCACATAATTGTGGAAAATATGGACCCAAAGCCATAGTTCTTCCAGATGCAGAACCTTTGACCACTTACCTCCTTTTTCACAGTGGACTTATAGATACCCTTTATGTAACCAATCTTCAGATCCTATCTGAATTTCCAGTCGGATCGAAGCCATCAAAAATTGCAAAGATCGATTTGCAAAAGAAAGGGAAATCTACATCAAGATATGGAGCAGTTATCCCATTTATAAAGAACATGATTTCGTTAAAGATGCAGACATTATGCTATCTAGAATTGCATTCCTAACCATTGGAATCAGTAATGGTATATATCCATCCATTGACACACCTCCCAATCATTAGTTTGATTGGGAATTGATTAATTAGTTTAACCTCAATTGCATTAAAGGAATTTTTATGCAAGCAGCTTGCATCACTGCCGAGTTAAACATCAAAATTAATTATAAAGGAGTTAATTTACTTATGATTTCTTCATATAAACAAGCCATTCAGCTAGAAGTTCTACAGATAGTCAAACACTTCCTTATTCCTTTTACAACAATGGAAGGAATTTTCAGTGAACTTAATGCTACCTAGAAATATGCTATTTGTCAGCAAATGCAAGTACATCCAGAGCATAAATGCAAATACTATCCCTCTATAGCACAAATAGACGATACGAGATATATTGAAGCAATAATTGAAGAAGAATAATTTTTTATTGAATCAATGTAGGTCACTGTCGACCACCAGTAGAGGAATCTACTTTCTCTACTTTTTATTTACATTATTAGCCGTTACCTTTTCTTTTGCTTTTAGCTTTTACTTTAAGAATCTTTTACTTTTTTCGGCCATTTTGTTTTGGCCTTTTCCTCTTTCTTTTCCTATATAATGTAACAATGAGCCTTAGAGCTCTTATCAACAATTGAAATAAAAATCTTCCTTAGTCCTACCTTCTCTCTAATTGCTATTAGCCTGTGGAGTGGCGTTGAAGCATACAAAAAGACGAACTAGGTATGATTAAGAATTTTTTATTTTAGATATTATTTATCTCATTTATTTCATACATCAAATTACTTATTTTCAATTATTTCTATCTGTTAGAGTACATTTATATGGCAATTGGATATTTTGAACAAAAAAGAACTTTGAAAGCAGCCATCAAAGAAACATATACTAGAGAAGAATAGTTACATGGATTACTCATCAAATATCATGCTCGCAATAATCAAGCTCACAATAATCAAGAAGCAAATAGAGATCATATCATGGCAGATACTAGTAGACTCATTGAAACAATTCAAGAATATAAAACTATTTTTGCTCAAACTAGACGATTTTATCACGGACTTATAAATAATCTAATTGATTCGGTTTTCAGATCTTTTGTATCCTTTATCTTTCCTGCAATTAATAAAATGTATTTCGAGGCTAAAGCATTACTTAAAAAACTACTTAGAAATTGTGATGAAATTGAATTATCTCATTTAAAGTGGATTAAAACAATGACCACATATTTAGAACTAGCCAAAGCAAACAATAATTATCAACAAGAACTTGAATCCATCCAAATGATTTCTGTTGGGTCTTGAAATTTTTTTTTCTGAATTTCTTATAAATTGCTTAATTGGTTATTTATGTTTATTTATTGGTTTAAATTTTATTTATGTATTTAGAGTTGGAAGGATGAAGGATTGGAATTAGAAAGAAGAGTAGCTTAGTTAAAATTGAACTAAGTAGGTTAAGTGGTGGTTAGAGCCTAAAAGACCAACCAAGGGCATAGTTGGAAAGTTATAGTAAGTGGAGGGTAATTTTGGAAGATAAGGAAGAAAGAAAAAGGCAAAAATTAGAAGAGGGAAGGGAGAATTTTGTGGGCTACCTAAGGAAAGAGAGAGAGGGGGAAAAAGAGAGAGCGAAATGTGGGAGAAGTAGAGAAGAAGAAGAGAAAAATCGAAAATCCAAGGGAAAAAGGAAGGAAATTCGTGGGAAGAAGAAGATTCAAGGTCTTTAAGGTATGTTCTTCATCTTCTCCATACTTTAGTTTAGAAATAGGTTGTGTTGTGTTGAATGGAGAAACCCTAGAGAGAAAGAGAGAGGGATTTCATGGAGGAAGAAGAAGATGGAGAGATCTTTGGATTTTCTTGGGTTTTTAAGTTAGGTTGTGGTTTTTCTAACCCATGTGAACCATGGGTAGGTTAAATTGGAGTTTAATTAGGGTAAATGTTAGTTTTGTGAGATTATGAAAAATTGGGGATTTTCCAATTGAGTTGAAATTCATGAAATTTTTTTTATGTTTAGGAAATCAAGAGCCTATCCAAGAGCAAGAGGAAGGAGGCAATTGATTTTGAATTTTCCAAGATTGTCAAGGTGGGTAATTTATTTATGGTCTTTGTGTAATGAGCAAATGCATTGTGTATGCAATATGTGCTAAATGA
>JANTNU010000001.1:19605827-19619124 GCA_024752395.1 Erythroxylum havanense
AAATGTCAAACTGGATTGTACCTAACTAGTGTTTTCGTAATTTGGTATCGAATTTGTATTGGGCCAGTTTTGGTAATAATTATTTGTATATAAACTGATTTGATTAATAAATTAGTGTTGGGCCCGAATCATTACTGTTATGCGTACTCAACTATTTTAAATGAGAAAGAAAGTGTTGTAGAGAGTTTTAAAAGATTAGTGATTGTTCTAGTACGCCACCCTCGCGGGTCACGGGCTCGGATATCACTGTTGATGTCGGGTTCGGGTCTTGTCGGGAGTGGGGTGCTACATCGACCTTTTGATATGATTGAATTGTAAGAATAATTGTCATGCCATTGAATTTAAGTCATGGCATTTTGATTAAATGGAAAGAAGGAAAGTATGGAAATGTGAATATATGAATAATTGAACTAAGCTGAGATTTGATTGTGTTTGGGCAAGAGAGGAACCGTTTCGTAGTCACGTGCACGTCGACAAAAGTCTTATCCCGGTTGCCTGCTTGTGGCCTACGAGATCCAAAAATGGACTCGTTTCGTTAACGGTGCAAACTTCGGTTTCACCGTTTTGTTTCACGGAACCCTCGAGCCATTTGGTTATGCATTTGCATTTTGATATGATAATCCATGTTTTGAATTAAATTACATCTAATATGTGATGATGTTATGAATTATGAATTGGATATTGAATTGTGGATGTTGAATTGTCATTGTGAAGTATAAGCTTAATGACTGTTCATATGTATATGTATATATATATATATATATGCTTGATTGTGTGGCTCATCGCCAATAGCTATAAATATTTTAGTCACTGAGCTGTGTAGCTCAACCCAATATTTTTCCCCACTCCTCAGGTGCAAATCGAGAAGATCAGTAAATCCTTGCAGGCATTTGGACGATCTCGAGAGAGTTAGCTTTTGTATTAAGTTAGGAGCTAGATTTTTGGATAGCTTTAACAGCATATTGAACATTGAGCATCGAATGTATTTTGCAACTTGTGTAATGTCAATATATAATTAAAGCTATGTATGAAAGCTTGTATGAACTTCATTTTGATTTGGAAATGAATTGAAGATTTGAAAAAGTTCCTTTGTGCATGTGCTTATTTATCTTGTTGTGTGCAATGCTTATTTCAGGTTCTATAGGGGTAAATTGTGTATTAAATTCATGGGAGAAAACTGGGTTGATTTAAGCCATGTTGGGCAAAATGGTCTTCTTGAACTTTGTAGTTTATCCTTTTAACTTTTCAATGGTATAAAGTTTGCGAAATTTGGATACCAATGTTGAGAGTTATGGGTTTTGCAAGTGATGATGTTGTATGGAAGGCATGAATGTGACAGCTTTGGTGAATGATGAGAATTTGTGTGTTGTATGAGTTTTTGAGTTGATATTTGGGAGTTTAATGCATATCAATTGGTAATTGAATGTTTGAGGAGTGTTATTACACTCGAAGGATTTAATTTGGGGAGATTTTGAGTATATATGGTGTTAGGATTAAAGGTTGGAAGCATTGGGAGGTTTGTAAGAGGTTTTGGGTTGCGCGTGTCCATTAAACGGACCTTCTCGGGTAGAAAAGGACCCTAATCCCAGTGTATGTCTGTTTAACGGACTTTTTAGACAAAATGGGGCTGTTTTGCCAGTCTATGTCTGTTTAACGGACATTTACGGGTCAGCTACAGTAAATTGCTATTTTGACTAGTTTTGAGGCTGAATCTTGCTTCGACGTCTTCATAAGAGTTGTAGATCTCGATGTCTTCTTTCCAATGATACAAAAACAAAATCAATCAGACATTTTTATAATACGTTATAAAAATCGCGCCAAGACATGTTCGGTTGGGATAAGGACATAAATGTATTGAATTCTTTTGACGATAATTTCTTCGTCCGGCCTCCAAATTGAGCGATTCTTGAAGCATTGGATTTATAACACGTTTAGCTACCTCTCCATGAAAATTGGTAGCTTTTGACTTTGAATTAGAAAGGATTGATTCAAAGCAAGTGAGGGTTCGTTGAAATAACCCTACAAGGAAACCCGCTTATGCTTTTCGACTTCGAATCGAATAGTTGGGCTCAGGGAACGGGGTCCAACACCATGGTTGGGCTTCGGAAATAGGGCCTAACAATTTCCGTCTCTAAACACATGTTAGAAAGTAATAGAAAACATAGAAAATCATATCCTCAAGCAATTAATTTTTTGATTGATTAATCATGCATTTTGATTGATTAATCATGCATTATTTTGACTTAAAACTCACTCTAAAAACTCAAATAAAAAAAGTTATGAAATTTCAAAAAATCATGCTTTTTGGATTAAAAACTATGAAGACAAATTAGAAAAAGCTAAAGAGCGTAAAGATTCACAATGAAATTTTCAATTAACTCAAAATTTGTATATCATGAAACATGTTCAATATAATAATAGACAAAATAGAAAAAGAGATCTCAAAGATATTTCTAAATTGATTAGTTAATAATATGTTTTATATTGGATTAAACATCATACATCTTTATCTTTTATTAGCTATCTCTTTTATTTCCATTATTTATGCTTTACCAATTATGCGTTTTATCTTAATTACTTTCTATACTTTTTATCCTAATCGATATATGCTTTTTCTTAGATCAGTATTTCGTTAAGGACTTAGTCCTAGATTATTATATCAGTTATATAACGAATGGTTAATTACACAATCATTTCTTATTCAGGAATTAAGAGACCAAAATGAAAATTTATTTTAGATAAGTATGGACTTGATAAACCTTGAAAATTTAGATAATTTCTGATAATGACTTCATATCCCTACAATTTTTCTATTTGTAATCAATCAACAAAATGTTTTATTTGTCAACAATTCAAAGAATATATTGAATTTCTAGAATATTTAAAAACTCAACATTTTATCACGCTTAGATATTCGAAAAACCAAAATAATTATTTTAGACCAATGATCACTAATCTTCAAACATTATAACCTATTCAGGAACATTTAGATCTAGAAAATCAGATGCATCAATTTTATACACAACAGTTAAATCATTTTGAACGAACATTACATTATCATAAAATTAGTACACCCTGGCATCTTCATGACTGAACAAAATTCTAATCAAAATATCTTAGAAGTAGATAATTTGTAGCGCTCCCTTACCGTAGGGTACAGACCGGGACGCCCGTGGGTCATTCCGATACATATCTGACGATAAGGGTACACTATGAACGATCACTACTATAATCCACATGGCATCAATATAATAAAACCGCAATATTAAAAGTCACTAAACTTTGAAACTAAGAAACTTTCTCATTTCATAACATCAAATAGAAATATAGACAAGTCTATCAGTTCCCTACAGTCTAATTACATTACTCCAAAAAGGAAACTGATACAAAAGTCTATACTAAGTCGTCCCCAAAATCAATCCCAGCTGACCGACCTGTGTGCCATAACTTCTCTTGCCAACGCGCTCACACGGTAGGAAAAGTCTATCTCTGGAGCTAGGAGTCTATTCTATCGATCCTGAAAAATAGATGCAATGTTGGGTGAGTTTGTGAACTCAGGGAGAAACCATCATCGATGGTTCACTCAACTCATGCATATACAAACAATTCACAGAATATTACATAGAATCACATTCGGAAAATCACAGGTGTTATCATCCACAAATATAAGATACTTCGCCTTTCACACAGTCCACATTTTATCATTTGCATATGCAATGTACATATGATACTTTCTATTTTATTACGGTGTTGTGACCGTGCGCCTGAGCTTATTAATGGTGAGCCAGTTGCTCTGAATTTCATTGGGCTTGAAGCCCTAATACGGTGAGCCTGTGGCTTTGAAATACGTTGAGCTCGGGGCCCTGTTGTGTTGAGCTTTAAGCTCTGAAATACGTTGACTGCACCAGTCACAACTGTCATTATCTGTACATGCTTTTATGCATGAATGCATATGTTTCGATTCACAATGGCAATAAGTGATTTCCCAATTTCACAGTGACACACAAATAGCACTTCGATATCACATTCCCAATATTTCAGACACCTGTGATACGAAATCAATCAAAATCAAACACATAATCCCTCCATTATCTTCACATGGCATAAACACATAATATTTAACACATAAAGGTTGAGGAACCAACTAGGTTACTCACCTGCAACTTCCGAGCTACTGCCTGGAAGTCCCAGCAATGTCCTCGGAATGACGATCCAACGGTGCCTCTATAACAGTTAAACAATTACCCATTACTGAATGCATAATCAGAACAATTTAATGATGCACATGTCTTTAAGAAAAGGTGTACGATGCATATTCATAACTTTCCGGCGCTAAACCCCAATTTCACTATCTTTTGCATCATTACCAATTTCTCATACTATGGACTGTATCACTTTTAGGCATTACCCTTAATCTCAAAGAATGCCTCAAAACCAAAATTCACTATTTACTAGGTCAATATCATCCATTGCAGACTCCAAAACCATACTATTGATTTCATAAGTCTCCAATTTAAACTCCAATAATCATAATCCAATCCTTAGGTTGCAATAGGAAACCATACTTAATTTTCTTTCAATAATTACGATCCTACTAATTTGATTTCAAACTTTCTTTCTTTACCTCAATTGTAGACCTCTTTCTCTAGTTCATAACGGATCAAGAATCACCTCAATTGGAGGTCTACACCATAAGATATGCCTCATAAACTAAAACATATCCATTCAGAAAGTTGGAGCTCGCCGCGGCTAAAGGACTCTCGCCGCGGCGTACAAAGGATCGCTCGCCGCGGCGTACCAGACAATTCGCCGCGGCATATAAAACGGGGCTTGCCGCGACGTCTCACCCTGCTCGTCACGGCGAGTACTTATTTACTCGTCGCAACGAGGCCTCTTTTAGACGTTGCAACGTGCGGGTTTCCTCCATTTTCTTCGATCAATTTTTCGCTATTTCTCTCTCTAAAACCAGAATTAACTCACTCTCAACTATCCAATCTTTCACAATAAACACCATAAATGCATTTTAACAATAATAAAACAACATTAAAGCCATTATACTTACCAATCGAGCTCAAAATCCTCAAATCTCAGAAAATCATCTCCAACCCCTAACACCCACGGTTATCTCCCACATCCACGCAAAACATCATCATCTCTAAGGTTTCTAGCTGGTCTTTAACAACAACGAGGGAGTAAACAACAATCCTGAAGAGGGATCGAAATCACCAACGAAGAAGAGAAGGAAAAACCCTAAGATGAAGGAATGTGTTTAAGGCCAAATTTAAAAACTAAGGCTTTTAAAGGTTGATTTTAACCTAGAGCTCATAAGACATAAGTCCTCAAATTCCTTTGATTTCAGTCTCTAAATTCCAATGGCTCATCATTTTTATTCAAAAAATCAAGTATCTATTTTTCCTATTACCATTGGACAATTATTTTGGTACCATTTAGTCCATCAGTCTGCCACTCGAAAAAACTCCGGTCCGAAATTTTTCTCCCAAATTTTCAGAAAAATTTGAGAAAAATTTCCTATGGGTCACTATCAACTGACAATCACTCTTAAGACATTCTAATTCAACTATCCCAATCCAATTATTCCAAAATTCCCAATAAATCATAATCAAACATAATTATCTCAAAAATTCACAAACCAAATCATATTCACAATTAAATGCCAGAAAATGTCATGAATGCATGTACCTATAAGTGCATGTGCAGAATGACTTATTCCTCTACATTAGAGGTCAGAAAAATGCTCAATCAATAATATGCCAAATAAAATCCTAACCCGTCCTAATTTACCAATATAACCTTCCCATCGGTGATGGGATGTTACATAATTTATAACTACATGAAGCTCAAGGAATTTTTCATATTAATACTCTTTTATCAAATGATAAACAAAAACAAATTTCAAAAGCACAATTAAATTTAAAAGATGGATAAGATATTCAAAAATCAATATTAAAAATGGTTTTAAATCGTAAAAATATTATTTACTTTAGAAAAATAGTACATGAAACACCTATACGTATAGATTAATGTAATGGACATATACGCATCAACCTAATTGATCAAGAACAAATCAATAAACAATACACCAAATATCTCCCAAAAAACGAGTTAAAATTAGATATATTCACCTTTCCACTATTCAAATACTACTAAAATCTACTTTTCAAGAAGGAATTGATTCACCTATTGGCTATCGTTGATGAATGAATGACTAATTTAAATGAACAAATCATTGGAGTTATGAATGGAAATTTAGCATATGGAAAAATAAAATTCAACACTCACTTACAATTAGGTATACCATTAAAATCTCATAACCTAGATGACACTATAACTATCACTTACAAATTCTATAAAGAAAATTTAATGACACCTGGACAATTTCCTTTTTCAATCACTTATCAAATTAGTTGTGCTTTAACCAACTCTCATCATAGTATTCAATTCAAAAATACTGATAAAATTTATATGGATCAATTATTTAACGATGTTGCTAAAGTAGGAACAAATTAAGAACTTTACCTGCCATACAATATCCTATCCAATTAAACTCTCCCATCAATAGAAGACATTCATTTTCAGACATACCATCTTATTCTTCCACTCCTTTATTAAAATCCCAATAATTAAGAATAGAATGACCTATCTGATTCTTTAAACCTGCAAACACCACAAAAGAAAAATCAAACGTTAAAATAACAAATCCAATCATATCTGCCCCTTTGACAATAGAAACATCAGTAAAACTTGATGATCTTAAAAATCAAATTATAGAATTAACAACCAATCTGAAGCATACATTATGAGTGTGACCCAAGATATAAAAGAAATAAAGAACACAATAAATATGTTGAAACCCAATTAACTGAATTAATACAAATACAAGCCCAAAACATACAATTAGTAAAAGAATTAATCAATGAAAAAAATTTATGTGAACGAATCAAAAAGATGGAGCAATCCTTCCAAATGGTATCAATATACAATAATAGTATTTAAAAAATTTGAATTAATATAGACTATTTTTTTATTGTTGTATATATAGTGAAGTCATGGTTGTGGCTTAATTTATTAATTTATAATAACTATTAATCGGATCAAAATGAATTTTATATCAATGAGGCAAAAAAATACTAACTGATCTAAAATTTATAATAATTATTAATATTTGTAATAATTGATAATACAATAACATGTCGACCAAATATTAATATTGAATGAATATAAAATTATTTATATTATTTCAAAATTAATAATATTTACATGTATTAAAACAATTCGATTTAATATAAAGTGTACTATATATATATACAAACATCGATGACTTCACTATATATATACAATAATAAACAAACACTTTATATTAATTCGAATTATTTTAATTTCTTGAATATATATTTGTATATAATATATACATATATATAGTTAACAATAATTCATTATATTAACAACGTATATAATTTATATATAATTAGCTTACTGATTAAATTATAATTTGTTCCTTTATTAATTAAATAAGTGTGTGCCAACTTGCCCGCTACTTTCTAATAAAATGATTTCCTTAACTTCTGAATCCTAAACAACATAAACATTCAACAAAAACTTTGAAACCAAAAGCATAAACATTCTATAAACATGAAAACCTACAATTATATAATAAATTAAGCTATTCAAGATTCAAAATTTTATAATCACAGAGTAAACATTCACGATATATGTTTATTTTTTGGTTTTCTTCTTAACAATCGCGCACCGTACCTATCCTTTTCTTTCCCTATCTTCTTCTTCTTCTTCACACCATCCTCTCTATCGACAGTTACATTTAGAACATCCAAGTTGTTTTCCACTCCTCGAATTTTATCTCTTCTTTCTTCTTCAAATTTGTCTTCTCTTTCTTCTCCTTTTCTCTTTGCAAGGACATTGTTAAAAGACAATTAATAATGTTCAGTAATCAACAATAACATTAAATTAAAGTAAAAAAAGATACCAACGACATTGAAAACATTTAACCATAAAAACACTAGCACAGGAAATAAAACACATGAATAATAACACCAAATTATTTTCTCATTTAATTATTAAAGATGTTACATCACCATTTTCACGAACACAACCTAAAATTTTAAAATGATAATAATTCATGAACAAATTCTTATTCGCATGCATATCGTAATTGACAAATACATCAACTAAAAGACCATTAACGAGTGTGATAGACACTCAGTCAATCTTCCCTTTTTCCAACCACTCAAAGGGCAAAAACATTCACTCATTTTCCATTTCATGTTAAACATCAACTCTAAGCTTGCTAACAAATCCAATCTTTACTACTATATATCTAACACAAACATTAATCCAAAGGTCTTTAGTTTGGTTGTAATGAGGCTTTGGTGGAGGTACGGAAAAGATACAATTTAGCTTAAAACCAAAGAACTAATTGAGCATTTAAAATTATACATACCAATAAAATATAAAACACAGTATTTTTCCTTTTTAGAAATATGTTGGACTTTTATAGTTAACCCTTTTCCATCTTTTCCTCTTT
Organism: Erythroxylum havanense; assembly: GCA_024752395.1. Classification (NCBI taxonomy): domain Eukaryota; kingdom Viridiplantae; phylum Streptophyta; class Magnoliopsida; order Malpighiales; family Erythroxylaceae; genus Erythroxylum; species Erythroxylum havanense. Next base: position 19,614,388 of record JANTNU010000001.1, read on the forward strand.
TTTTCCTTTTTCTTTTTCCCCTCCCATTTTCGGTTTCTTCTTTTTAACGCATTTTTCTCGTTCTTCTTCACTTGATATGACTTCTTTTCTTACTGAAAGTACAACAACACCCCCCCCCCCCTTTTCTTTTCTTCAGTTGATATCATTTGTTTTTTCCCCAATTTAAAATAATATATGTACTTTTTAAATGCTCAACTTGCCCTTATGGTATGTATAATCAAAGCAGATAAACAATAAAAGACAAAGCTCATTTTCAGGTTTTTACAAAAATAAGGTTCCATACAAGCTTAAAGGGGTTCACTAAGGATAAGATCATGGTGGCTTTTTAAGCTTTGAGGTTATATCTTAAACACCTTCATCATTTTAATGTCTGCATAAGATTATGTAATCTTGACTAGTATCTGCAAGCAAGTTCTAGATTTGTTTAACATGAAAGAATACTCTCAACAAGGAATACTTTTAATTGATCCCAAACCCTTACCTAAGAAAAGTGTCATTGGTCTATCACAACAAGCTAATACCGTTTCAATTGAAATCCACATCAACCAACTAATGCATGCAGATATATTTTGCATTTATAACCCTGATTGAGTTCAATCAATGATCACATATCTCTAACAATCAAACAAAAAAATTAACACAATATATACAACAATCATAATTAGCATCATAGAAAATTAAACAAATGATCAAACATAATAGCAACACTAATTCAATCAAACAATAAAATAAAACAAATTTATTCACAAACAGTCAAAATAATCAAACAAAAATTAGAAATACAATACTAAGATGGAGGTGGACACTTTCTGGAGTGAGGATTCAAATTAGAAATACAATACTAAGATGGAGGTGGACACTTTCTGTTGCCTCATCACTAATAACAACATAATGTCACCTTGTCGCTTCAGAATCTTCATTGACATCAAAGACTACAAGTCTAAACTACAATTTCTTGAAACTAATTACATACTTGTTCTCTCAGTTAGTAAACCTAAATGCTTTGCAATTTGAGTTATAAATGCCCCAACAACTATTTTCCAAGCATAACTTTTGCTACATCCACTATATGCTCACTTAACCACAAACTAGCATTAAACTGTTTGCCATACACCATGCACCACAACATAAACAATTCAGATTTAGAAAATGAACCCTGGCTATCTCCTCTACCAAATATTATGCAAGTTAAAAACCTATGAAGATATCGTAAGCTAGGATCTACTAAAGCTGACGATTTAGACCTACTCAGAGAAAAAACATTTCTTAAATTTGTAATTTAACTCCAAAATTCTCTAGGCCTAAATTCACCATCATAATTGTATAACTCATTGTGTGAAAATCCAAACATATCATTCAAATCATTTAAACTAATAGCATGCATCCTATTCATTAACCTAAATATCAAATTAAGCACAATGTCGTCCTCCCTATAGGTCAATTTTAAAGTTGATAAAAATTATGGGGTTAATTCAACATATGAATTTTTCCTAAAATTTGCGAATCTATCCCATCCAATGTTATGCAATAATTCATTTACTCGATTCCAATTCCTAACTCAGTTATAGCTACATGATCAATGAACCTATTTGGCATAATTGGACGATCTTTTAAACTTACATACCTTTACTGGTTCTCTTCATTGGTAAAGTGAAGGCATGGATTACCTAAATCAACGACATCGCCCACGTCAAAGGATGAAGATGACCTAAATCTTGTACAAGGCATGACTAAATAACAATCAGAAATTAAAATATTTTCGCTAATCTTAAACCAAACACAACAATGTATCACTTTATTAGATTTATATTACTATAGGGTTTGATGTTTGTCAATTATATTTAACTAGGTATAGGCTTACAAGGTAAATTCTTATTCCTCTTAAAAATTATCTTAACATTAGCTGACAGACCCATAGAATTTTATGTCAATCTACTTAATTTTCCTTATCAAATGCTCAAATTCTTGACCATACTATTCCCAAAAACAAACATCTTCTCAATTAAGTCAAATATGACATTAAACAACTAAACCAATCTAATTTCATTATGGAAACATAACAAAAAAAATTTAATCCAATATACATACATTATATATATACGTATTAAACTAAATGACATCGTGATTTTTGCTTTCCTAAAACAAATCAGTCACAAAAGATATTGGCTTAAACAAGTTTCAAAATTCACAATGTTAACATTTCAATCTAAGTGATAGACTATCACCATAATTTTCTCAATGATTTCATTCATCAAACACCTAGATCTTTAGAAAAAATTAACTTTTAGTTCAATCTAAATCTAACCTAGTAAACCTTCCAATGTAACTCAAACCAAACAGATTTACCCTATATATAAAGTCAGCATAAAAATTGTGAACCGCTGTTCACTGTAAGAATAAAGCTCAGTCCAAATACACCGACTAACTTTACATCTAACATATCGAATTACCGAAATAAAAAAGAATGTTATTTTATTCAGCAATTAAAAATAATTACGAATTAAGAATTAAAATATAAAAAATTACCTAATTAGCAACTTCTGAGGTACACGGTTGATAGAACTAAAAATGTTGATAACAACAGCTGAATACCTACCAAGATTCCCACAACGTTATTTTAACAACAGAGAAGAAAGGGACAATTCAATATGTGAACGCTACGTTGTGACGTGATTTTAAACTTAGCCTCGTTTAGGTTAAAAACTCCTAACCTCTCACCACTCACCCAAACCCAATAAATTTTTTTTAAAACTTTTCTCTTCTGTCATTGTGGTTAACCCAGTCACACGCTTTTTTCTTTTTTTTAATTAATTAAACTACTATTTTTCACGATAAAAATATAGTTGTTAAAATTTAGTTAACCAACAATTTTTTGATTTGTTTCACATTTACTTAATTTAAATTAGCTATTTAAGATTTGTTAAAAATTTGTCAATCGCGGTGTGAGTAAAATAATTCACACATGTAACTCCCTTAATTTATTTGTTACTTATGACTTGAATAATTCACAACCATGACTCTAATTTTAATAATTTACACCCTTAAATTTTTTAGAGTTTTTTACTCTTCGCATTTATTTTAAAATAAAAAAATTATAATTTTAGTTTAAATAAAGATAATAATTATCTTCCATTCGAGCCTACTGCAAATAAAGAAATTTGGCAATACACTCTTCTAGAAGAATTTTCCCCTATCTTTTAAGTTTCTATTGACTCCAACGTCATTCAATTTGGTTCACAAATCTGAAAGCTTTACCTCAAATATTTTCGAACTATTCTTATTTTAAAATAGTATATTATACTCAACTTCCATCTAGAAATTGAATCGTTTAGAGATTAAATTACAATTCCACTTCTTCAGATGATTTGTAGCCCTATATGTCTAATTTACTCCAAATTAAAAATTATCTCATTCTGATAACCAGAGAAAAAGTGACGGTCAAAACTGTTCAGCTTGCATAATGTTCTCGGGTACACTAGACTATTGGAGAACACTATGTCATGATGTGACAAACAAAGGTCAATCTACCAATTAACACTCACGGTTGTGAGGAAGAAAAGTGACAGGTGTGAGAGAGTCATGTCTGTGCAAGAGTCACTCACGCTTGTGTAGGAGTCACGGGCGCGCAACTTTTCACTCAATATCTCTTGAATGATTTAAGATGGCTAAGATTTTTGGTGGAGTGGTAGAGCAATATATTACAAGTTCAATGGTTCAAGTCTCATGTCATTTGGAGGTCAGATGAAGAAGATATAGCCAAAAGATCAAAGGGTGTTGTGTTAGCCTCCAACCTTCAAAGTCGTGATCGTGCTAGTTGGCTATTCATTTTGTAAAATCACGATCGTGCTCATGCTCGATCGCGATTTTGGCCATTTTTTTCTTAATATAAATTTAAACATTTTAATGCTCATAATTTTATGCTAAATTTTATTTTTTTTGCAATTTTCATTTTTACATTAAATAATATGAAATAATATCAGATGTTAACACTTTCTATTGTCTCAATTGATTAAATACTTATAACTTTCTCACTACATATTAGATGAATTTATCATATTTTTACTAACTAAATTAATATGTTTCTTTTTATATTAAATTTATATATTTTAAATATGATGGAGAGGTAGAGCAATGTGTTACAAATCTACTGGTTCAAGTTTCATGTCATTTGAAGGTCTGATGAAGAAGATATAGCCAAAAGATCGAAGGGTGTTGTATCAGCCTCCAATCTTCAAAATCGCGATCGTGCTATTCATTTTGCAAAGTCCCGATCGTGCATCCATTTCTTTCTTAATATATTTAGTAATTTTAATCCTCATAATTTTATGCCAAATTTTAATTTTACACAATATTTATTTATACATTAAATAATATTAAATAATATCATATAGTAACACTTTTCTATTATCTTAATTGATTAAATGTTTATATCTTTCTCACATGGGGAACATATTTGCTGTGGCCGATGTGTCTCAATAAATCCTAGTCATCTATTACAATAAGTTAAATGGCTAAAATCTTAAAGGTACGGATACAACAATTCATGAGCAGATGAGATGACTACTGTCGGGACCCGATCCGGAAACCGGATCCCAGCCGAAAAACGAAGAACGAAGGAAACAAAAGCGAATGGAAACGGAAATTTCGCATCGAAATTTCGAATCGGAAACAAAGCAATAGCTGAAGCGAAACGAAAAACGAAAGTACCGAAGCAAAACGAAGCGAAGCGGAATCGAT
>JANTNU010000001.1:19629262-19640649 GCA_024752395.1 Erythroxylum havanense
TTTCGGAGAAGCAAGATATTGTATCGGGAATCAGAAAAAGGTTAGTTTAACTTTATCAATTTCTTGTTTTATGTTTCAAATCTAATTCTGTTAAAGTTGATTCTGTGGAAAAAATTTTAAATTCATTCTGCTGCACTTAAATTTGATCTTGCGTATTTTTTTCCAACACGAGCTGTGTCCACCGTGTGTCAATGAGTGTCCGACACGAACACGTGTCCTACATGCGGACACGGCTCCATTTTGCCGTGTCTGTGCTACATAGATTATAAGCTTTTCTAGAAAGACAAGAAAAAATATTTGTTAATCTTTTGACTGAAGGGAGAATGCATTAACTCTGGTGGAATTTAGAGTTAATGGAGTATTTAAATTCTAAACTTAAATAAATTTCTGGGAAGTTGGAGGAGTGAATGGATGAACTCGTGTATTTTACTTTTGTTTATTGATTATATTGTAGCTCTTTCTTTGTCGAGAGTAATAGAAAAGAAAAAAAGATACGTCCCAACAAGAGCATTCGCTCGCAGAGATGTTCAACTTATTCAACCATCTTTAATTTCCAACTTCTTCTTCGCCCTTCTACCAATAGAACCGATGAGTGTTAGAGTGTCCTATATTACTTAGACATAAAAATATTAAAGGGTTTATAATCGGTAAAAGTCAACTATCCAAACAACTAGTTCTAATTATTTAGACAATAATTGACCAAAGCCTAATTCTTATTAGTGGACTCTATACTTTACCCATATAAAAAATTCAATAATAAGATGCTACTTGATAGTTCTATTTTAATTAGTTGTAAAACTTACTAGGATTTAGGAACTAGAAGATGTTACTCTAAATTAAACTTACGGATCATCAATTCCTTCGTCAACGTGACTTGTATTAATAGCACACACAATAAGTTTCCCACAAGAAAACTCAAGCGACTATAACTTGTACTAAATTTTATGCTTACTACTTCTTAAGAAGATTTAAATGATGACTATAAAATAAGAGGAGACTCAACAATTTGTTTATCTCTAACCTGATTTTGTGCATTTGACCTAAAGAAGTAATAATGCTAATATTTTATTGGTATATAAATGTTTATAACCTTCATTTTTGCCAACGTTCTACCAAACCATTGGGCCCGTCGTGCCATATTCTTCCTTCATCATCTTTTCAACAGCCGACATTATCTCCTCTTCTGTATCCTTTCATCATTCTTCTCTTGTTCTATTCCTTCCCTTTTGCATGTTAGTTATCTTCTCCCCATGGGTATGCCAAAATTTTGCGTCTTTGTGTCCTTACTAGCCGTATATTGGAATACTTTTGTTGATGGAGAAACGGAAGTGCCATGTTATTTCATATTCGGAGACTCACTGGCGGACAACGGCAGCAATAACAAGCTTGAAACCACCGCCAAGGTTGATTATCCGCCGTATGGAATCGACTTCCCTTATGGACCTACCGGAAGGTTCACTAACGGTCGAACCGCTGCAGATATACTTGGTCCGGTACATTTAATATATATATATCTCAAGTCTTTTCATCACTGTCTTGTATTCTTATGTTTCTTTTTCTTTATTTACGTGAGTTGTGCTTCACAAGTTCTTTTCATTAGGTATCTGTACGCGCACGCTCGCACACACAAAATACTTATATCTATATATTTGTATTTTAAGCATAGATTTCATAAAAATGTAGATATAATGGAGGAAGAGCACTGTATTTATATATGAATGTGCCAGCGTAAATTCTGTTTGATATGCATAAACCAGTATTACAAATTGCTGCATATGACTTGTAGGCACGTTTTAGAATGATCTTCATCAGGTTTTGTTTATTACTTACGCACCCATCAAATTGAGGTGAAAGCTTACACATAAAACACCTATAAATTTTTTAATGCTCAACTTTTAGTAATTAATGCACAGTCGTGACAGAGGAACAAATAGTTTCTCTTTTCATTTCTTTTGTCAATGATTGTAAAGAACATACCTTAAATACTAAAAACTAATCATTCAACTTCGTCAATATGCCCTACACTAGCAGGTCAATTTTTGGGTTTCGACGATTTCATTCCTCCATTTCCATCTGCTTCTGGCTCAAATATAGTCAATGGTGTCAATTACGCGTCTGGCTCAGCTGGAATACGAAATGAAAGTGGGAAATTCATGGTATTTTATCTGCCTACATACTTTTTTTTTCTTAAAAAGAATATCAGAAAAAGTTCTTCTGCAGATATTTTCCTTGCCACCTGTTAGAATGTACAATGGGCCTACGGGCTCATACGAGAACGAAAGTTAGACTATATATAAGTCTAAGTGAGGTTCTATCCTAAAACAAATTGGTGATAGGTGGAGTAGCCCACTAGACTTATATACTAGTCTTCTTTCCTCTCTTTCTCCAATATGGGACAAACTCCCACTTTATATTTCAACACATCCCCTTCACGTGTGGGTCTAATACGTGACATAATCTATCATTTCGAGGGGTTAATGATTAACATAAGAGCAACCTACTCTGATACCATGTTAGAATTTATAATAGGCCTACGGACCCACACGAGAAGGAAAGTTAGACTACATATAACTCTAAGTGAGGTTCCCTCGTAAAACTAATTGGTGATAGGTGGAGTAGCCCATTAGACTTATATACTAGTCTTCTTTCCTCTCTTTCTCCAATATGGGACAAACTTCCACTTAATTGATTTTAGAATGGAACCTCACTTAGACTTATATGTAGTCTAACTTTCCTTCTTGTGTGAGCTTGTAGTCCTATTGTAAATTCTAACACCACCGTATTCAAATTCTTGCATTCTTTTTTCTATTTATTTATTTATCAATATACACAAAATAGTTAATAATTTGAAGATAGAGACAAAGTCTAGTGGATATATAAAATAACTTACACGTGAATAATAGCGTCTTCATTTATTATCTATTTTCTTGCAGGGTGATAATATTGACTTGACTACCCAACTACAGAGACACCAGGTCATCATCTCCCGCATAATTGACTTACTAGGAAGTGAAGAGATAGCTGAGGATTACCTAAACAAGTGCTTGTATTTATTCGTAATCGGCAGTAACGATTACATAAACAACTACTTCTTGCCCCAAATTTATAATACTAGCAAGGAGTACACCCCGTTTCAATACGCACAAGTTCTTATTGAGGAATACAAAGAAAAAATTATGGTCAGTTGTTAAATTTATAAATTTCCTCAACCCCGTTTATTTAAATTTAATATATATTCTATTTCATTTAGGGACAAAAAGCCAATTACTTTTTTTTTTGGGTTGATCTAGAGTTTATATAATTCTGGAGCAAAGAAGGTGGCATTGACTGGAATAGGACCTATAGGCTGCACACCAAATGCTACTGCTTTCTATGGTACCAATGGCTCGTTATGCGTCGACTACATGAACTATGCAGCAAACATGTTTAACGACAATCTTAAATCTCTTGTAAACCAGCTTAACGAGGATCTTACTGACGCTAAATTTGTCTACTTGAATACTTATGGAGTTGTCTCTGAATATATTTCTACTCCAGGTATATATTTACAAATTGTTATGCTTTGTATTTGTAAAAAGTAAAAACATATCTTGGTGTAGAGTTACTTTAATTTATCTTCGTCTTCCAGGTTTGGGTATTAAAATCACCAGTTGCTGTGAAGTAAATGAGCATGGTCTTTGCATCCCCGAAGAAGATCCATGCACATTGAGGAACTTGTACTTGTTCTGGGATGCATTCCATCCTTCACAAATTGTCAACCAGGCCGGAGCGGCACTCTCCTATCTCACATTGCAGAAGATTTTATAAAAGCTACTTTATTGATGTTCCATGGCATACATTTTCAGCAACACTTTTTCTGCTTATTTTTCATACATTATATGATACGCCTCTACAGAAGGTCTTATAGAAGCTAAGGTATGAAGTATGTGTTGAAAATTTTAGACATTCCAAACCCATATCTAAGGATATTTAATAGACAAAAAATATCAGAAAATAACAACACAAGATAATTTATTACGTAGAAATTCCCAAATCGGAAAAAAATTATGGGCATCAAAAAGAAAATCTACTATGTGAAAATTTTCACGTCAAGCCAATAGACACGTGTATAATGAAAAGGAATAAAAAATAATTTACAATTTTTAAAAATTTTCAGTTAAATAATGTTAAAAAATTAATGAAGAAGATTAAAACTTAAGTGCTATCGAATGTCTTCTTACCGTAAAACTATCATCTTTGTCTTATAAACCATATTTTTTTTCTTTTTCTATGGAAGCTTTCAAACTCACCGACATAGTTGAGAGCTTTGTAGTATCCATAAATTCCACGGACATGTACAGTTGAGAGCTTTGAAGCATCCCTGAGTTTTATAGATTAAATTTCATTTAACAACCACTAGATCCCTTTGTACCATAGAAGGTTTTGTATCCTTAAGTTACTTGAATACATGTTCAAGTTTTCCCAATATCAATGTTGAAACGTGTATTAGAGGATAAATGTTACGAGATGACAACAATATTTTACAAATATGATAGTGTTATAATTATGTGATAAGTTTTCTTCTATTTTTTGATTTCTCATTTCCAATTTGGCTTTCATTTATTTTAAAGTAATAATGTGGTTTATAAACAACCTTCATTCGCAAATAACTTTTCGTAATTAAAACACCATAATTACTTGTAATTGCATAATTTGATTGTTTCTTCTAATTAAATCTTACATTAAGATATTCTTCATTATCAGTTCACAAGTTCATCTTTAAAGGATTCATGTTCAGATGCACTCATCTCCATAACAAAGAATTGTTCCTTGTCTTGTTTCACCAAAACTTAGAATAACCATTCTTTATTATCATTCATGTTCTATTGTGTATAACTATAGTCATAACCAATATCAGAAATAGGCTCATCGCCATGCCATCTATTATAGAATCTTCATAACTATGATAGTGATGGAATTGAAAACTATAGTAGTTCAATTCTTACATATGTAGATAACTATTAAGAACGTATATTTATTATGATATAAGCTCAACTCTTTTAAGCATCTCATTGATTACAACATATTAAATGAATTTATCATATTTTTACTAACTAGATTAAACTATTTCTTTTTATATTAAATTTATATATTTTAATATAAATTAATCAATTTACACAATATTCATTTATACATTAAATAATACTAAATAATATCATATATTAACACTTTTCTATTATCTTAATTGATCAAATGTTTATATCTTTCTCACAACATATTAAATGAATTTATCATATTTTTACTAACTAAATTAACCTATTTCTTTTTTATTAAATTTATATATTTAAATATAAATTAATCAATTTAAATATTCATAATCTTGCAACAACATTTTAAATTACACGGTATTTATTTTTTGTTAGTTTATTTTTTATATTCTATCTTTTATATTTTCAATATATTATATTTAAACATTTTTTATAAAATCTGTTTTAAATTTCTATAATTTGATTACTACTTTTTACGAATTACAAATTTAGAATATTTATCGTCTAATAACATATTTTAAATTTTCTAACATTTTAATTCCAAATTTTATAACTAATTAAATTAGCAAGACATTATTACTGACGCATCTGCAGACTATTACCCTGTAGTTTAAATCTATGGAGTGGTGATTTGTTGACCTTGACAAGTGCGTGATGGTGATTACGAACTCGTATCTCATAATCTTCAAAACTAAAAAAGTGGAAAACACATCCCCCTTTCTTCTTCCTTTTGTAATCATTGTTAAACTTGCCTTTTCCCTACCACCAATGCCTTTGCACCTCGACTGTACAAGCCTGCCAGCCAAAGTATCAATTATTGTACCATTTCACTAAAATGGATCAATATGTATCATACAAGCTGAAAATTGGTAATCAAGATTTAATTATTATATTTAAGTTATGATACTGATCAATATCGATCTTTTTGATTGGCACTGTTCAGTACAGAAAATATCTGTAATATCAGGACTAAAATAAAAAATAAAAATTTAAGGATTAAAATTTAAAAAAAAATCTTAACCCTAATTCAACTTTGTTTGTCTTCCAAAGCTAAACACCAATCCTCCTCCCTGTTCTCATTGCCACTTGCTAGGCTACTTGTTGCTATCGTCTGCCGCCGGTAACTCTCTGCTCGTGATGTGGCTTTGCTCTGTTGTGATTGTTCTAAGTTTGTGAAATAAATATAATGGTCTTTCGGATTTTGGTAGCTATGGTTGTTGTGTGTTGTTTGTATTTATAAGATATTAACTGCTATATTTTTACTTCCAAAACTATCCGTTGCTACTTTTTGAGGAACATTCACAAATATAACCTGCTAATCTGCTTATATCCCTACAATGTTCCTTTTTTTTATTCAAGGAAACTTCGTAAGCGGACCAAACAGGCACATCTCTTTAAGAACTCAACTGATGCACTATCCTACAGACGGGTCAAACGGATGCACCTCATTATCGAGAGCCCAACTGACGCTTTACATACGGTTAAAACCTCAATTATCCCAAACTCTTACAAGATCAGGGGCTAGCATGAAATCGAACCTGGAACCCGACCGAAGCCAAGCCCCGCCCTCAACCATCTAGCCAAGCCCCTTGAGGGCCCCTGCAATGTACTTACTTACTTCTACTTATCTCACAAAATCTAGACTTTATAAGAAACAATAATTGAATTAGACTATTATATAGGTATTTCTTTTCAAGATGAGTTGCATCTTCTCTACTAGAATTTTCAAGTATGAAGCATGTAAAGTGATCATCAAAAGTTTGGCCTTATGAAATAGAAGAAGGTATCTACTAGGTTCAAATCCTATTGGGTGTTAAGAATGAGATATATAATTACAATTTTTCTGTAGCAAAAAAATGATGTAATTTAAATCTTTTTTATTTTATTTTTTTTAATACTCAAATTACATACATGATGTTTATGGAATCAAATCAACAACGTAATGAGGGTTGTTAACATAAGTTTGCTTGCCTCTCCAAATGACTCATTGAGATTGACAAAAAGGAGGAGTTGAATCTAATATAGACTTCATGAAATTCACATAGATTGGAATGTTGTGTCCTTTTATCCTTATGATGTATATTGTACTTAATGTCAATGTAGGCCTTTAAGAATTTGAAGATCACATTAACATATATGTGCTTTTAAAAGTACCAATTGGAAAGAATACTCAGAATTTTTTACACCTATTAAAAGGGCATTATCTTTCGTTGTAGACTCTTGCATATGAAACGGACACAATTATAAAGGAAAGTGGCTTGTGAAGTAAGAGAAACTGAATTCCCAACTCTACTTATTATAGAACTTGATTGGAAGCCAATAGTGATAATAGCTGTGGTAGATACATTTGCAACTATTAAATGCTCATTATCATCAGTTGCATGTACTATTCTTGTAGGATATTACTGCAATAACGTCCTATAAGTGAGGCATTTGTTATTAAGATTGTGATGATCAGTCTTACTTTCCAATTATGGAAACCAATATAAATGTTAAAACTTAAAATTATAGAATCATAAAGGAAAAAATAAAAAAGAGAGGGAAAAAAAGAAAAATGCCTTTTATTTGCTCATGAGGAGAGAGAAATTGCTTGTTTAGTGATAATCAGGTACTTTCATTGAAATAGGTAGATTGGTGATAATATATTGCTTGTTCAAGAACTAATTAAGGGATACTATAGAAAAGGCTCTTCTTTTAATTGCACTATTAAGGTTGATTCTAACAAAGCTGTTAATAGCATAAATTGGGAATTCTTGTTCCATTTGTTATAAGTATTTGGCTTCTTTGAGCAATTGACTATGTGGATTAAATAATGTGTGTCATCTGTATCCTTTTCAGTATTGACGAATGGCATTCCTTCAAAGTTATTCAAAGGGTTTACAAATATAAGATAGGGGGATCAGATGTCTCCATACTTCATGCATATATAGAAGCTCTATCTCTTCTTTCAAGCATAATGTCGGTTTAAATCAAAGATTCATATTTCATTCTAGATGTAAAAAAGTATCCTTGATTAATCTTTGATTTGTTGATGATTTAATGCGTTTTTGTAAAGCTTATTGGGATTCCATCCAAACTCTAAAAAATTCTCTTTAGGATACTAATTTAACATTAATTTTGAAAAGGCTACGTCAGATTCTGAAGGATAAAATATCACTTTGGATGAAGTGGATGTATAGTTATTTCTTGAAGGAAAAAAGCATATGAGAGGTGTAAAAGAGTTCTACTCATTTTTGGTTCCTTGAATAGCTCTTACATCCCAGGATCCTAATTAAAGCTAGCTCTTGTATTTTGCATAGTAGGGAATGGCGATGATGCTTAATGTGGTGTGATAATTGGACATGCTTTGGTCCATTGATTCGTCAGATTGGAATCTTATAAGCTCGATCACTTGGCTGCTTGGATGATAAGGTCTCTAAGTTGATATAGGCCAATAACTGGACTCTTCCCAAGGGCTTATTGAGGCACAAACATGCATACTTACCTGATATAAATAAATCTGATTGTTTCTTATGGAAAGGGAAACCAGTTGTAAACATGAACTGTAAGGTAATTAGGACGATGTTGATTCCAATGGACCCTAAGATTCCTTGGTTATGTTGTATAAAACAAGTTTTTGACTCCTAGAATCTCGTTTCTCTTATGGTTGCTAATGAAAAACATATTAAGTATAACGGATATGTTGCATTTATAAGAAATGAAATCGTTCTGCATCAAACTTGAACTTGGGACCTAATCAAAATCAAGCTCCACTCTCAACCATCGAGTCACACCCCTTGAAATGAAATGGTTCTGCATTTATAAGAAATGAAATGGTTGATTTCTTCTTACGAACTCATAATATAATTTATTTTGATGGGAGAATCTCCTGTTATTATCTCCTTAATGTATACCAAATAAATTTACAAGCAATACTAATCAATAATTTATTTTAAATAAATTATTTGAAGAATTAATAATTTAAAATTAGATAAATCAAATAATTATTAAAAATTAAAAACTTTAAATTTATTTTAAAATTAACAAATTTAAATGAAAATTTTTTGATATTTAAATGAAATTAAGAAGTTTTATACACGAAATTACATTCATCATGCGATAATTCGTCCACTGTAAGCCATTGGATCAGATAATTATAAATAAAAATATAGCATTACATCTTCTTTAAGATTTAGGTTAAGTAATTTTTTTGGAATATATCATATTTTCAATTAAAATAATATAAGGGTTAAATACATTGAACTTATATTTTGAAATTTTATTTTAAAATTTATATTTTATCTCTTTTATTATATTTTAATTGTTATCTAATTTTGATCATATTTTTTTTATAGTTATTATTCTTAAATTTTAAAAAAACTGATAAAGTAACGAATTTATAACAACATTTTGGTAATAAAGAATAGAATCATGCTTTACTTTCCTTGGGTGTGAAAATGGCGATGACAGAACACCGAGTCTTCATCTCCGAATGCTGCCTTTTCCTCTTCCCAAGAAACAAATATTTCATGAAAATGACTTGGAACTTGGAAGGAACAACAGCCCGAGTATCTCGTTTTCAAGAACACAAAAGAAAGGCATATTAACGATAAATCAAGAGAAATAAATGCAAGTATGTTTAATGCTGTTTTGTAGAGTGCCCCTCTGTTGAAACTAACCTCTCTCTTGTTTCTTCTCCGCTGGTCTTGAATCTAAATTAACCATCCTAAATCAATCAAAAGCCAACTTTGAGTCCAAAAAATGGATGAGGAGTACGATGTGATAGTGTTGGGAACGGGTCTGAAGGAATGCATCCTCAGTGGTCTCCTCTCTGTCGATGGCCTCAAGGTCGTCTTCTTCTACACCGATGATAGTCTCGTAGTTTAGTTTTTAATTTTTTACTACGCGTTTGAGGTTTTCAGCTTCAAATATGAAACTGCTCCTTTCATCTATCTTGGGTTCATTTGGTGCAAATATTTTGTTACATTTGTTTTGTAAGTGTAGAAAAACTTATTCCAAATGTTTCGACTTGAGTGGATTACAATCATTCTATGCTTTGTTCTTAATATGCAACTGGTATATAACTTTGATATTCTTTAGTATTCGTGGTTATTCCAACTGCCTTTCTAAGTTATATGTGGTGCGCTTTGTGTCAGGTACTGCACATGGATAGGAATGACTACTATGGAGGAGACTCGGCATCACTTAATCTCATTCAGGTCCCAACCTCGAAAGAGCTTGTTATGCTTTGGAATGTATCCTGGTGTTT
Source organism: Erythroxylum havanense (assembly GCA_024752395.1). Taxonomy (NCBI): domain Eukaryota; kingdom Viridiplantae; phylum Streptophyta; class Magnoliopsida; order Malpighiales; family Erythroxylaceae; genus Erythroxylum; species Erythroxylum havanense. The sequence continues at coordinate 19,639,538 of JANTNU010000001.1, forward strand.
TAGAACTGCTGTTGATAAATCATTCGTTTGCAGCTTTGGAAAAGATTCAGAGGAAATGACAAACCTCCAGCACACTTGGGCTCGAGTAGGGATTATCATGTGGACATGATCCCTAAGGTGTTTCTATATTCACTGTTAAACCTTGTCTGCTTGGTCATTTACAACTTAATATGCTAGCCTTGATTCCCACTAACTTTTAGGCTGTTGTGGCTAGTTTATGATGGCAAATGGAAATCTAGTACGGGTCCTCAATCATACAGATGTTACCAAGTATCTGTCCTTCAAAGCAGTGGATGGAAGCTTTGTCTACAGCAAAGGAAAGGTATTGCATTTCTAAATTGCTGGAAAAGTGGCATCACTTGTTTTGTTTTCATGCTTTCTGAGCTTAAAGCTGCTGGATGAACTACTGCCATAGGTTCACAAGGTGCCAGCAACTGATACGGAAGCTCGCAGATCTCCTCTAATGGGTTTTTTTGAAAAGCTTCGTGCTTGCAAGTTTTTCATATATGTCCAAGAATATGATGAAAATGATCCCAAAACACACGAGGGAATAGACTTAACAAGAGTGACAACCAGAAAACTGATTGCGTATGATCACAGTGTTTGCCTCTGTTTCTAATTTCTCTCTTGCTTCTTATGGTCTACAATACTGGCCGCTTTCAGAATTCTTTATATATCAGTTAACATTTCTAGATGAGTTTGGATCACAATATTTGACAATTATAGAGAGTAGTTCAGTAGTTTATTGGTAATTTATGGAAAAGGTGGTCTCTCTATATCTTTGCATGCTAAAGGAAACATCATTTGAGAGTAGGATGTAGTATTTGAGTGTTTCTCCATAACTTCTTACATGCTATCCCTTTTCTAATTTGTTTCTCGTTGCTCCTTTACCTTTACTGCTGAACTGAAGTCTTATAACTTACTTTGACAAATGTTTACTATCTAGTTTGTTGAACATCTTTATCCAAATTTTGTAAGAATAACATAGGCTTTAACAGAAAATATGGTCTTGATTACAACACTGTGGACTTCATCGGTCATGCTATGGCTCTTCATGGAGATGATAGATACTTAAATGAACCAGCACTTGACACTGTGAAAAGAATAAAGGT
>JANTNU010000001.1:19646591-19657461 GCA_024752395.1 Erythroxylum havanense
AAGGATTTGCGTTGTTTCAAAAGGAACTTGAATGTCATCTTATACTCAGTAATGTAATTAGACTTGGTGTCCCTTCACCATTTCGTTGTAAACCATCCTATTAAACAAATGTGATGTATATAATTTACAGTGTGCATTATGAAAATATGCCCGGGTTATAATTTCTGAACTGTGCCAGATGAAGAATTTGCCGGCATTAATGAGAATGAAGCTTGAGAAGCCTAATTAGATAGAAAGAAAAAGTAGAAAAAGTGTACCTTACATTCGTTGGAATTTTAAAAAGGAAAAAACTAGAGTGATGAACATTATTTCTCATGTGTTTTTCCAGTTTCTTCTTATTCAATAAATGCAATATCAGACATCATAACACAGATAAGGCAATGGTGACATCCCATAATTATGCATGTTGGACTATTAGGATGGCATGTTAATGTTAGGGCATTTATTTGAAGTTGATGAAAGTCCAACTTGATTTGACAATTTGTGTTCTGTTGATGGTGGCCGCAGATTTTAGTCAAGAGGACACCTCTTTTTTTTTTCATTAGGTATTCTGACTTAGACAGATTAATCCTAAACTCCTACGACCTCACCCCAAGAGCTTAGAGAATGTAAATCTGAAACTCCAAGATTCCTCAGATTCCTACATAGCCTGTACACTTTTGCTCAGCATCAGGTTGTTCCCATCAACCCCAGGTTCCCTAATAGCTCCAACTCTCACACTGCCACTGGAAGCGAAGCGTCCGTAATTGATCCGATCAAGGAGCTTTACTCAGGAGGCTAGAGGATCATCAATAGGAACATGCATATTTCTTCTCCTTTGGCGTGACTCGAACTCAAGACCTCCTTGTTAAGGGAGAGCTTTAAGTGAAGAATCTGGACCAATTGGTCCACCCCTCGTGGAGGACACCTCTTCTTTGTTTACCTTGAAGTAGTCAAATCTTACAAAATTAAACACTGACAAAATCACAGTATGTTAACCAACAAATTTATTCTTACAAAATAGAAATCTAAGTACCATTCTCTTTGTTTTTTTCCTTACCACCCTTTAATGCCCTACATTACTTAACTAAGGTAAACCATTTTTACTTATTGAATGCCATGTACTATCATAATCTACAATCGCAGACCACAGAGATAAAAATAAATTTTAAATTACTAAAATTTATTACAAAATTTTTGAAGATTGATTGAAAACCTAACAAACACACTCTATACGTAGAAAAACAATTGTTAGTGACTTTGAGAAATTAGGCATTTATCTATAACAAGAAAACATATTTTATATTGCTAAAGATATTTTCATTTTTGTGCTAAACTTTTTAAAATTTTCAATTTAGATAGTAACATTTCAAAATCCACACAAAATATTAGCTTCACTTATTTTTTATTGATGTGACTAATATACCCAATTTCAACATTATATTTTTATAGACACGTGAACACTTATGTGGACTAGACTAATATTTACCCACAAGTCATTTAGTGTGGTCAAATAGAATTATTTTCTTCTCAAGATCTTTTACTTTTTTTCATCATGTAGGAGTTAGAATTAATTCCCGTTTATCTACTAGCCATGTGGGGAGGAAAGAAGTGGCTGTATTTAGCTACAAAGTTTATTTTGTATATTGTTGGAAGCTCTATTTTTTATTACTAGGAGCTTTAGGTATCGTTTTATATGGTTCGAATGAACCAACATTCCATTATGCAATATTAGTCAATCAATCATACCCTATAACTTTGAAAATATTATTGTATATTGGATTTCTTATTGCTTTTGCTGTCAAATCACCGATTATGTCTTTACATACATGGTTGCCAGATAAAATGTCCAAAACTCATGACTCATGACTCATGACTTATGACCCATGATCTATTTATCTTTTTAAAAATAATCTATCTTTTCAAAACTAAACCTTAATTTTTCCTAAATTGTGTCATGAAACTCACTTGTGTTTCCTTACCTTCCTCTTTACGAATATTTTAGCCGACAACAACACTACTTGTCTTTTATGTCTCAATTTTAATTTCATATGTATAATAATGACAATCTAGCTCGGGCCCGACTTGATGTAACATCCCATCTCCAATGGAAAAGGTAAAATGATAATTTGGAATGGGATATGAGTATGTGAACATATCTCGGCATGGTCATGCCCAATATGGCCTCCATATATGCATAAATTGTAATTTTTGAATATGCACATGTTTGTACATACATTCATGACATTTTCTGGCATATATAATTATTGTGAAAAATGTGTTATTTGTGTTTGAAAATCAAATTGGAATGGATTTTTGTGTGTTTTTCATTTTTTTGGAATTTTAGAAATTTTTCTAGAATTTTTTGGAGAAACGTTTCGAACCGGAAAATTTGACAAGTGACAGACTGATTGACTTTTCGGTACTGAAAAAGACTGTCCAATGGCACTGAAAAATTGGAGACATGATTTTAGGAATTTTTGATATGAGTCATTGGAATTTGGAGTTGAAATTTCATTGTTTTTGAAAACTGACCGGTAGAATGAAGAAAACCGGGACAAGTGGCAAGTGACACATGTCACGTGCCTACTTAGTCTAAGACTTAAAGGTTATTATATTAACCTAAGGAGTTCTAGATTCTACGACTCTCTCCTTGTAAGCATTAAAAATCACTTGAAAGTTTAAAAAGCTCTCTCCATCCGTAGGTTTCTTTCCTTCCTCCTTCAATTATTGTTTTCTTCTCCTCCCATACAAGAAGCTTTCCTTGCTACTTGCTTGCTTCTCTTCACACACAAACCAAGCTTAAGTCTTGTGAAGATGATGGTTAGTGTGGTGGTGAGTTATGGCCGTGGGTATGAGTAGTGGAGTAGGAAAGTTGGTGAGTTGGTGAAGATTGGAAAATTGAAGCTTGTTTAGGTAAGAAGTCATGTTTATGTTCTTTAATTTGGTAGTTAGAAGCAATAATTATGACATCTTGTACATCCATTGCATGAAGTTTGTGTATTGATTGTATGGGCATAAGTCATGTTTATGTGAGGCTAAATGATGTTGGATATGTGTAGTGTGTGACTTAGTGTGTGTATTAAGTGTTAGAGTGGTTTTCATAATGTTAAATGATTGGTAATTAAAGTAAGAACATTTTGGGTGCTGCCATTGTATGGTTAAGTGTTCAAGTGAAGATCTAGAGGACATTGTGGCTGGATTAGTGGCTAAATTTGAAGTGTATTGACGTAGGAATGATGTTAGAATGAAAGGAGGAGAATTAGGTAGCAAATCTGGAAAATTTACTTTGTGTATATTTCAGATTTTTGCTCATAACTTTTGATGTGGATGTGCTATTGAGTTGAGGTTTATCTTAAATTAAACTTAAGAAATATGGCTAGATTTCATATGAAGGAAGTTTTGTCCAATTCTGACTTTAAGGGTTTTAAATTTGGCATGGAAAGTGAGTTGTAGGTGTTGTATGAATAGTAATCCGAACTTTGTGACCTGAAACTTTGTTGATTTTTTTTGGGTTGATTTGGACTGAATTTGCTAATTTGTTCTTCATAAAAGTTGAATATTTACTTGTTATCTTTCTAACACCACTAAGTATGATATTTTTCTATGTTTAGATTGAAAGTTATGGTCTATTAATGTTCAGGTGGTAATTCAACCCAAAATGTGTTTTGGTGTGCAAATACTCTAAGTACATAGGTGCTTTTTGTGTTATGATATTAATTTTGGACTGTTAAGGGTGAAATTGGCCCAAATAACCTACTGGAAAGTTGTATAGGATTGTTGTAGCTTTCCAATGAGGTATTTTATGCGAATTTTGGATTTAAGGATTGTTAGATATAAATTTGTAAAGTTTTGTTATGGTTTAGGTTAAATGCTGATTTCATAAACCCTAACAGAATAGCCACATAAATGGGAGGATTTGACCTAGTTAGAGATAGAAATTGGTTCTAAGTCCTGCTTGAGAATTGTATTATATTGTCTGATCTTTTTATTGCTATATGGTATGGAATTTTTCTCCAAGGGGTTGTGGAGTTATGAATTTTGGAAGATTGGGTTATTGTTGAGAATAATTTGAGTAGGCAGAAACTTTGTTTGAGAATTTAATTTGGTTAGAGATGGAATTAGCTTCCAAGTTGTTCATGAAAGTTGTATAATTTGTTTTGCCCTTTTGATTGATATAAAATTTGAAATTTTTGGCAAAGGGGATGAAAAGTTATGATTTTGGAAAAAGTGCTGCACTGTTATAGTAAATGTGTGACGAGGCAGTCTCTTTGAGTGTATTTTTGACACCCTTAGTGGTGAAATTGGATTTTTAGCTCTTCATGAAACTTATAGTATTTTTCAATATCTTTCCAACGAGACCTAATTTGTGATTTTTGGATGTGCGTGTTAAAAGTTGTGTAGTATAGAAGAAAGGAGAGTTGGTTTTTACAAAATAGAAAATTGATTTTTGTAAAATAGAAAATTGATTAAAAAAAAGGAAAATTTGGGTGATGCTCGCCCCTCTCGCCCACGCGAGGGCGAGTTATATATATATAGTTTATTTTTTATTTTATTAATTATTATTTGATTTATTTGTGATTTAATTTGGCCAAGTTGTTTCTTTTGTCAATTACTTTTTCATCCGACGTCCGATTGACCTGATTCTCGAGGCATCGGATTTGTGTATTATTTAATTTTATTTATTTGTAAAATTGGAAATTTTTAGACATGAAATTGACAAGGATTGGTGAGATCGAAGTGAGGGGACCGGGTAATGATTTTTTTCTAATCCGTCTTTTATTAATAATTAGACCTATCGAGGTCCGAATTGAGTGATTTTTATGTCTATGGGTTTCTAGTTTTTAGAGGAAAATTTGGTGATGGAAAATTGTGCAATAGTGTCGGGAATGTCACGAACATGCATTGTACACATTTTAATTGCTACATGTGCATTATTCAATATTTCTGATTGTCAATTTGGTAATGTTTGGATATTTGGACCGTTTTAGAGACGCATTTGGAACGTCAATTCACAGACATTGCCGAGACTTTCAGACTTTAGCTTCGGAAGAAAAGGTGAGTAACCTAGATGGGTTCTCAATTATTAATTGTTTATAATTTTGCACTTATAACACTGTGGAGAATAATAGTGGGCTTTACGTTTGTTTATGACTGGATTTCGGACTGAAGGTGTCCAATGTATTGGGAGATTATGACGTAGAAGTACTGTTTGTCTGAGAATTTGGGAATTCTGTGTTTTAAATGTGATTAAATGTGAGTGTGATTTTCATGTGAAAAATTGTAAACTAATTGGTTGCATGTGATAATGGAGAATGATTGTGCTATTGATATGGTTTCATTTTGACCTATGCATTCCATGCATACAAGGCATGATTAGATAATAATAGTTGTGACCGGAACAGCCATCGAGAGCTACAAGCTCAACGTTTATATTTGAGCCTCGAGCCCCACAGTGATTCAGAGCCTCGGGCTCAACGATTAATGCTCCCATATTGGGACTGTTCAGAGCCTCAGGCTCAACGATTAATGCGTCCATATTGGGACAGTTCAGGTGCTCGGTCACAACACCGAAATAAATGGAAAAAAGTGTCACATACGCATATCATATGCATCTGATCTTAATCTCTTGATTGAGTGAAAGGCTAACTGCCTTATGTGCCTGTGGTATCGATCATTCCGAATGTGAATTACGAAACAATTGGCTTATGTTTGAGTGTTTTATGAATGCAATTGGTTATGGATGTTAAATAGAATGAAATGTATTAAATTGTCTATGTTCATGTGAAATAATGCAATGTGATTAAATATGCAACAATGTGAATATATGTTATGTGAACCGATGTGTTGCATGAACTGAGTGAACCATCGATGATAGTTCTTCACTGAGTTCGCAAAACTCACCCAAAATTTGCAATTATTTTTCAGGACGTAGAAGAATACCCCGTTAGGCAACAGGCGTATAGCAACCACATGCGAGTGAGAAAAGAGGTCGGGATCAGTTCGCGTCTGCATTAGTGTCTAAGAAAAAAATTGTACTTTCTGAATTTTTTGTACAAATGATTAGGTCATGTTGTAAAGTCAATATAATGAATTATATTGTATTTACAAAAGGGCCCCCGTGGTCATTGAACTCACCGATGAACATTTATGTAAATTGTTTTCCACATAAAATATAAAGTATGTGTATGTTTCAAAAAAACATTATACTGAGTTTTGACTGAGTGATGTAGCACGCCAACCTCACAGAGCACGGACTCTGATATCATCATCGATGTCGGGTTCGGGTCATGTGGGAGTGAGGTGTTACATTTGAAGTCAACGAGTCAGGTCTAGGTTGACCAGGCTTTCAATCCGATTTTCTGGCCTAGATTGCCTAGACCCTGTATGACCTGAGGCCCAACAGCCAAACCCAAAATAATGTTGTTTTGAAAATTATTTTAAAAAGACACTAAATTGGTAGGTAGGGGTTCGGTCGAGTCGAGCTTGAGCTTGAGCCCAGTCTGGCCCATTGCCACCCTACATATATATGCAATTGAAACCATATATTTTTAGTGGGCGACAATTGAAGTTGTCTTACAGTCATTTAAAGTCACAAGAGAAGTTGTTGTTGACATTTCATCAACATTTTCTTTCTCTTTCTGTTCAGTTCATACTTGTTAGTATCTCTTTTTAAATATATATGTACATACACTATGTATATTAACATGTAAATGCCCATTTTAGGGTATTTTTAATTCTTTACTGCTCATTGCGATCTTATATGTACTACTAATTTTACGGTTTTGGTATTTTCTAATAGAAAATTTGGCTCTTTTTAGCAATTTTCATAAATCTAGTGCTTTCACATGGCTAATGATTTATACTTGATTGCCATTTGAATAGGGTGATTTATGTTTTCTTGTATTATGTTAATTTATTTCAGTGATGGATTTGGATGTTTATTAAACTTAAATTGTTTTCTTGGTTATTTGACTTATAATTTGGGTTTTTTTTCTTTTCCCCAACTCCTACTGTATGCTAGATAAAAAAAATGTCTCCATAAAATCTATCTGTAACATTTCTATCACTCAATATACTTTGCTCAAGGTCCATTGATCATAGATTTGTTTCCAGCTTAAAGGACACTTTCCACTACTAACATTGATATTTATATGTACGTAAATGGAAATGAATGTTTGAGATGAGAAATTAACTATGTTTTAAAGTGGGAAGTTTGTTTATGAGAACGATGTTGAATTTATGGATGGAGATGTTGAACGTTGGAGAAAATCAATAGGTTTTGTTATTCGGACCTTAAGGTGATGCTTATGGGAGATTTTAAAGAACCCAAAGCAAATATGTTTATGCATAGGGTGCTAGGTGTGGTTTAAAAAATAGGTTTATAGAAGTGAGAAAGAGTGATGTTTGTATGATAGAGATATGTAAGCTTATTTAGAATATAAGTAATAGAGACCTATTTTCATTATGGATCCAATTTGCCACATCAGAATAAAATAATGTTGTTTATATTAAGGTTATTACTAAGATTACATAAAATTTCCATGTCAATGTCACCTAATACACTGTTATACAATCTATAAATGACGATGAATCTGAGAAAAAATTTGTAGGCAAAAGTGATAATGCAATTGATTTAGCTGAGTAAGAAGAGAGTGTGTTTATTGATGTAAATATTAGAGGATAATTTAATTCGAGTTTGGATGATGAAAAGTTGATTTAGCAACTTCATTTAAAAGGGGATAACTGAAAAGAAACAATCGAAGGCAATGTTTGAAATATATAACAAAAAAGGAAAGGTTCAAGAAAAATTGGAGTCGATGATGGAGATGATAATCATAGGAAAAATGAAAATATGACATATTACTTTGAATAAGATGAAAATTGTAGTTTTGGAGAGCAAAGTGGGTTTTATGTGGATGAAGGGTTAAGACATATATTAAAACATCATATATTTGACCCTCATAAAAAAAAAAGATTAAGATTGAGCTTGATATATTAAGATTCTAACCAATTCAAAGAAAGACATCATAAGCTTGCTATTTATGAAATAAGGGAGTTTATCTTTACCAAAAACAACAAACAGTTTATAAGAGCCAAATGTTTAAGTAGGTACTACAAATGATACATTTTAGTTAGCATGGTGAAATATTTAAATAGTTTTTAAGTAAGTATATTCAAAATTTCTAGCTATTTTCAGTTTAGTCATCATTGTTATATATGTAGGTAAGAGTTTTCAAGCAGAAGTACACATGAAATCTTATTTTTCACAACTAAAGAGTGGGTTCAAAGTGGCTTATTAAGAATTACGTTAGTGGTCATGATTTACTTGTGTCTTCTTGACTCTCCTAATGGCTAACATTTCCTTCTTTATTAACATAAGTGGTCAAGTTCTAATTAGCAAATCACTACAGGCAACAGAGATAATGTAGCACAAATGGAGAACAAAGGCATAGAAAGAAGGTTAGGTTCCACCTCTCCCAATGAAGCTGCCATATGTAATCTAGACAAGAATCCTAAAGAAAAGGTTGCAAAAACAAGATGGATGCAAGAAAATCAGGCAAGCTTCACTTATCTCATTACATCTTTCAAATAACAGTAACATTACAAGCACCACAAGAAGAGGACTAAATAAAATCAAAGACATTGGAATTGAAATTCGAATTGGTCTTAATTATTTGTTTTACGTTAATAATGTTTCATTATCTTTTTAAAATGTAAGTTATGGACCCAAATTGTTGATATAATTTGCAGTTAAACAAAACAAAATCTCACCTCCCACAATAGCTCCAGTGCAAGCAAGTTGTGATGCCTCTAAGGAATTAAAAAGTTATTGTTTTATTTTTCATATATTTCTATATTTATTTTTACATATAATTGAAGGGAAGTTTGAGTACTCCTAATAATTCAACCTTTTCAAGAAGATTCAATGATCCATCTTAGGTTCATATAAGATTAGTTCCTTGTATGAATAACTATACTAAATTTATATTAAGACAAACATATAACTATACACGTGATAAGAACACACGTGAGTACTTGTGCTGGAGAGGAAAAATCACAGAAGCCTTGTTGTTCTTTGGCCTATGTGGTTGTTCTTTGAAAAATCACTAAATCTTCTTCACCGAAACACTAGTTTTTGGATTCCTACATTAGTATTGTACTTTACAACACAAAGAAGTTCGTTTAGCTGTTAATTTGTCCTAATCTCTCAAGTCTTGCTCCTCAACCATCACCGAAACCTTAGTGATTTTTCTGAAAACAAGGTTAGTAAGTTTTAGTTTTCTAAGTCTTATGAATGATTCTGATGATATGTATTGGAAATAAGTGCATGCATTAGTTGGATGATGTCTTATGTGTTGAGAATAAACACATGCATGAGTTATATCATTTGAATGGTTCGGTGAAAGTGATGATGAGATGGGTTGATAATATTGTACAATGAAAAGGTGGAGGTGTAATATCGATTGCATGTAGCTTAAAGAGAAACTTGGTGAAGTAGAAAGATTTCGGATGAGTTGAGTGGTTGTGATGAATGAGTGTTAATGAAACAAATGTAGTAAGGATGAAAATACACTAGAGAGAGAAAGCTGAAAATGATTTCAAGTGCATGCATTGGGTTTTAGTGTTTGAATATAGATTTGAATTGTTTGAGATGTGATAATCTGAAATGGAAGTAAAAGAATTGGTTTATTGTGTTATGTGTTCATTGAATAAGATGGAAGTGAGAAAATCTGGGAAAAGAATGGAAGAAGAAGAAGTTGATTAACACAGCAAAGTTTGCCACGGCCAACTCAAAGGATTTGTTTTCGGTCGTAGAATTCTACTATCTAGAAAGTTTGTCGCGGCAAACTTTTGACTCGTCATGGCGAAGTTTCCTGACAGCTTACATATACTTTAGTATTTTAGGCATAACTTTCTCTGTAGTTATCCAAATGGAGTGATTTTTTACTTGGAGTAAACTAAAGACATAAGGATACAAATTGTATGAAGAGATTAAATTTTAATTCTGCCTTTAAGAATTTCATAATTTGATTGGAAGTTGAGATAAGAATTTTGATGAAGCTCAAGAACAGCCTAAAATCTTCTGAGTATAACTTTAAGTATACTAAACCAAATTGGATGAACTTAGTATCATTGGAAACCTAAGAAAAATAGGGACAATGTTCTAGAAGGAAGTATTACCTAATTACCTCAACTACTTGATGAGAATAATAGAGAAAGGTGGACCAGAAAGTTGAGTGTAAAATAAATCTGGATTGAAGAATTGAGTTTGGTTTCATATGAATGATAATGTGAGAAGATTAAGGATAAGAAACCTAGAATTTGTCACGAACATGCATCATACATATTCATTATACATGAATGTGTATAATTGAATTTATAATTACGCACAATAATGATATGTACTTGTATTAAATGCTATAGAGAAACGCATCGAGCAATCGATTCTAGATGTCCGTTGAGATAATAGGCAATAAGGGAGATTTTTGTAACTAATCTTAGACGGTATTTTGTGTAAGTAATTTTAGATGATAATTTTTGTAAATAATTTAGACGACAACTTTTGTGAGTAACCTAAGATGATCTCACCTTGATTTGTTTTGTTTATTACTAAACTGAATTTGATATTGATGAATGTATACTGAATTGTGTACTGATTTCGGACATGAAGGTCCGAGGTATTGATTGATGAATGTTGGACCCCAAATTTTTGTTGTTCTTGAAGTTATTAAGTATGAATTAAGTTGATTTATGATGTATGGTCTAGTTTGATTTTATTGAAAATATTCATGAAAAATTAGGATGGAGATGAGTTTGGACTAAGTGTTTGAAAGAGTAGAAATGTTGAGGGCATAATGGTCAAGATACATGGGTTAGGATGTTTTAG
>JANTNU010000001.1:19913288-19925905 GCA_024752395.1 Erythroxylum havanense
ATAACATCTATAACACAATTCATATCCGAAAACACTCATTGAATTCATTTTAATATTTCTAATTTCCACCGAAAGTTCGGGGTTCCAACAGCCAGGGTGAAAGGAGACCTATATTGAGTTGTTGGACGATCTGAGCGGAAACTCATGGCCGCATTGATCCGATCGTCCACGATTTTTTCTAGAGCTTCAGTAGGATGGCGATCGGTCATTATACCATGTTGCCGCGCGGACGGCTGCTGTTGTTTCAGCTGAGACTGTAAAATCTGACGAATCAACATATCAGTCGCTTCCTCGATCTGTTGTCGGGTGAGGGAGGTATGCTGCGGCGCAGGAGGATTTGCATCTAGTGAGTGCTGGCGGTTCGGATGCATATTGGTCTCAGCATTGTCCTCCAAGGCGACGCTCTGTTCTTCTTGATTTGAGTTTTGAGGTTGTAGTTGCTCATTCGGGTGGGAAGACTGTGTCTGGGAATCGTGGTGTGTTGGCGGTAGAGTGGCTGGTAACTGCAAACCCAACCGTTGTAGCATCAGTGCTGCAATGGCCGCTACGTCAGGGTTGGCTGCTGCCGCCTGACTGATATGTGTGTTTCTCGACGTGGTGCCCTGATGTCGGGCCCCACAGTGGGTGCCAATTGGTTCAGCCTGATTCTAGCGAGGCTGCACGTTGCCGTTTGGATCCATAAGTTTGACTGTCTCTAACAAGAGTTCCTGCAAAACAACATAAGACACGCTAGGGGTTGGTATCCGACAGGCCCCTTCGACGCTCAAGTTAGTCTTTTTGTGAGGGTAGGATAGCTATGAGCCGAGAAAACTAGGATTCTGATTACGTACCCTTATTATGGCAAAGATATACCTTATATATGGAATAGATGATAAATTTAGGTCTTTACGTATGCATGGAAGACTTCCACCTGCAAATGAGCCGTGGATGCGTGGAGATTGGGACCTAGGCCTAACATAATTGATAGGAATTAGGTCAATCCTTACGAGATAGACCGATCGGTCTGTGAGTCATTTTGAGTGAATTTAGCCTAGCACGACCGACCCAACCAATATATAATATCACATCATCACTTAAATCGTGCAAGAGCATCTGTTGGCCATGGATGCTCGATTGGACGTTGGACGTAGAAAACTAAGCGAAGATGATAGTGGGCATACATCTGTACAACCATTCATGAAGTTTTAACTTATATCAACTTTGCCATTGGATGGTAAGGATACCTCTGAAATCATTTGCATCGGTCTTTGGATCACAAATTCTAACGCTAACTGCAATTCTAACATTATCACAAATTTTTACATTCATATACATAAACAAACACAAAGAGTCAAAATCTTTGGCATGGCAACTAAGGGCAGGTTATCTGCCTGGCTTCTCATGTTCATAACCTGATGCTTTTCCAGTCCTACCAATCAGGTAAGGCTCTGGCAATGAATTGCCATTATTCATCTCAAGACCCTGGTAAGATCTGGCTGCAAAAAATTCTGCTCCAGATTTTGCTGTTCCCTTGATAACAGAATCACAGCTTCTGTCACGCAATTGCAGAGCCTTCTCTGTTGCATTTGTTATTGTAAGGACTCCTTGGTTTCGTTCCTCAGTGTTATTCTCTGTGCAATGCCCAATAATTCAAATGAACAGATGCATAATATTACTATCATATATCATTGCCAGCAACCAATGTAAACTGAAATACCTGACGATTCAAAATCTTCCACGTATCTGCCTTCAACCAGTGAAAATCGTGCTTCTTCAGAATGGTTATTGATTTTCACAGGATTTGCAATCATTAAATCCTGAAATGTGATCACATATGCTCCTGTCCATTGGCTACCCCTGCAGGGTAAATGCTCCAAAAATAAGTCCTTCATGAATATCAACATTCCACTAAATAATTACATGAATAAACACATATTTGAATTGCAGTTGTCTCCACGTCCCTGCATGAAAACTTGCTTCACATCCAGAAAAGGTTCATGGTTGAAAATCTTATTTTCTATGTAAACCTGTTGAAAGCTAGCATGGCTTCAAATGGCGTAATAATTGGAGCCAAGAACTCTTTGCTATCCAAGAGAGCAGTTTGGGCGCAGGACACATAGATGAAAACATCACACTGTCACAAAAGGGAGAGATTTCCATCAGTCAACTTAATAACATCTATATCTTCCAATTGAAACTAGTAAATACTTTGGATTGACTGAGGCTACCTCCGGGAAGTTGGCAAGTTTTGCAGGGTTTGGTCTTCCCATAACAAGAGTATAGGACTTTTTGCCAGCAGCAGCAACCAAGTCTTTCATCCGATTTATCATCTTTAGGTAACCAGCTTCATCCAGAAGTAATGAAATTATGCAAGTGATCATCACCATTGATCAGTATCTTGTTGCGAATATTTGAAGACAACAAAGCAATGCGGGCAGAAAATGAATATGAATTCCATGAGAAAGCCCTTAGACTTAAATGCCAAGTATGTAGTGAAATATTTGTAACAATTGCTAAGAATGTGACAGTTCCAAAGTTGGGCTGGCAGTCCATTGACTAGATTCTTGCCTTGCCAAACAGGTTATTAGGGCTAAAACCCTAGCTACTACCACCACTACCTCCCCTTGGCCAAGAGAGAGTACAAAACAGTTTAAGCTAAGGGTATAGTTGTACATTATAACATAGCAGAAGAAATGAAAACAGTCAAATCACAAAGCAACCATATCATTAATATCTGAGCTAAACTGAAAATACAAATTTTTTAGAAAAATAAAACAGAAAAACACAGCATACCTGCACCAAGGGTTCCCACCAAAATACCAACAATGTTAGCATCTTTTGCTTTCTCCACCAGGTAATATCTGTATGAACCGTCAATCATCAGAAAGGATAAAAGTTTGAGAATTTTCAGCTAAAAGAACAATGGCATACCATAAATACATAGGAAAAGGCTTAATTTTGGATGAGATGTGCGAGCATTGTGTATTTTAAATAATACCTGCGCTTAAGAATCCTCCTCTGTTGAGATAGATCTGTCACCAAGTGCCTTTCTTTTGTGTCGTATCTGACTAAAACCACCGCCATCAACATTTTTTTTTTAAAGAACAGGAATATAAGAATACAGTTAGAATAGTGTTTGTGTCTGTAGAACACTAAAATATCTCCGTGTTATTTAATCATGGTTCACTTTTTATTATAACAGTCCAAATGGAGAATTTTACAAGACATAGAACATCACCAAGAGGATAAAGTAATGCAACTGACAAATCATTTGGTCAATACTAAAAGAACTTGCAATGCATGAACAATCACTTTCAAAGTGAGATAGGGAATTTGAAAAAGAATACGAAACAACAAGTAATCACAATTTACTTCTTCCTCAAGCTGAGAGGAAGAATTGAGAGCACACAAGTATGCAAAATTTTACATGAATAGCAACTATGCTAATTTCCTAAGAAATACTATCAAGGCCATCCAATTGAAAAAGATCAGATCACCACAAAAATCTTCAGATGCACAACTTTACCAGCATAACATGTAAACCCATCTCCATAAAAAGTATGCTTTTTTTTTAAATTATAAATATGCTTTTGAATATAAATATCTTTGAATTTTTTAGGAATTTCATGAGAAAACATGCATGTTTTATACCTATATCACAGCTGTTGAATGTGAGAACAACATTTGCAAATGCTGAATTCTCAGAACCTATCCACAAAAGCAAGCAGTCCTCCATTCTCTTCCCATCAGGTAGAACCCATATCAAGCCTCCAATGCTATGTCTAGAACCACCAGCCACATGTGTATTGTCGCAAGGTATACTGTGATCAGCCGGTCGCTGGAGCTCAACAAAATCTTCAGGATCCTTCGAGGGATTTATTGCTGGGCACATAACATGAGCAAAATGGAATTTTGAATCATGATCGAACCCAGGTGGTGCTGACGATGCTAGTGCTTCCTTAATACGAGGGATTGAATATGAATATTCCAGCCCAAACAGAACCTAAATTAATAGAAAACAATACAAGTAGGTCTCACATCACTTGCATGCAGAATTTCTCTCAAGCAATAAGCTTGTTGCAACAGTACCATGGAAGGAAATAGTGCCATACTAGGTAATGAAAAATATGAGATTTGCACACACATGATATATTTCAACCAAGTTTTGTTTTCCAGAGCATTTAATATCAGTGGCTTTCACAAAAGATAATGGCATATGTTGAGGTAGAACTATAGACATTTCTGAATTGCCAATAGAGGCAAATTGATGAAATTTCGGCAACAATTAAAATATACTGCCTTCAAAAAGATAAGGCAACAAAACAAATATCATAAAGATTTTGAATAACATGGAATTGATTCTTCAGATTTTATATGCACAAACCAACAAGAGACCATTTGCCACCCATTTCAAACCCTCATATGCATATCATGTGGCCCATCATCTTGTTGGGGAAAGAGGGGGTGAGAAGAATAATGAACTGCAATTAATTGACACAAATTGCTAATCTTAACTCCTACTTTCAAACATCCAGTACACGTTAGCTTTAAATAATGCAAACAAAACAAGAGAGAATCCTAGAAAATAAGAACACAAACTCATGGTCAGATTTAATGCCTAATATCACTAACCAACTAACTTAGTGACTAACAAATAACAGCATCCTAAGACCCACTAACATAAAAACAGAAAACACATACTCCTAAAAAATGTTAACTGATATTTTGAATTAGTCAACTAGCATTCCCCCCTTGATTCAAAATTCATATATGGAGCACTTATCTCCACAGAGCACATCTCACCAGCAACTCTAAAATAAAGCTTCTTCTTTTGTCTCTTGCGCCATATTTGTCTGCACTTCATCTTCATGTTTGCAACTAGATTGTATGTGTCCAAATCAGTTGCACTTGAAATATTGTGGCTTGCCCTTGTGCCAACAATCTTTCTCTTTTTGACCAAGCTTTTTGCAATTGTTACATTGAACAACTTTGGCTTTTCCCTTTGAAGATGGAGTCTTGGCTAGATAAGCTCCTTCAATTTTATCTTCAGTTTCCTCCTTTCTCATCATTCTTCTTTGGTTCACAGCTTGAAGAGCATTTAGTAACTCAGCGAAGGTTATTTTTTATAGTTCTTTAAAATCTTCAAGTGATAAGATTTTGGTTTCATACCTTTTGGGAAGGCTCACGAGAAGCTTGTTCACCACTCTTTGACCGATTCAAAATATCAGTTACTATTTTATAAGAGTATGTGTTTTCTTTTTTTTTTGGGTAAATATGTGTTATCTATTTTTATGTCAGTGGATCTTAGGATGCTATTATTTGCTAGTCACTAAGATGGTTAGTTGGTGATATTAGGCACTAAATCTGATCATGAGTTTATGATCCCATTTTCTAGGATTCTCTATTCTTATGTTTGCATTATTTAAAGCCAGTGTGTACTGAACATTTGGTAGCAGCAGTAAAGATTAGCAATTTGTGTCAAATCAATTACTGTTCATTACTCTCCTATCTCCCTCTTTTACCAACAAAAAGGTATCAGAGCTTAATGCCAGGTTTGGTCTTCTTTTCTCTACCTTCAGGGATAAGTAGTGTGAAAGATAGGGCAAGGAAAGCCTTATCTTTGGCCATCAAAATGAAATCATATTTGAAAGCCTTGAGATTGGGGAGGTTGTTGAAAGTGATTTTAATCATGCCCCACTTCCCAAAAATCTCACACTAACTCAAATAAAAAAACATGATGAAAAAGTAGCAAGGAAACCAAGAGCGTTTTTTTGCATACATTCGGCCATGTTGGAGGGAATTTTTACAAGCATAATGACTTGTGAATTGCTTAAAGAAGCATGCAAAAACTCAGGGAAGAGTTTGAAGGCAACGAGCAAATGAAAATGATGCAAATTCTGAAGCTCAAAAGAAAATTTGAGATGTTAAGGATGAAGAAATCTGAAAGTGCCAAGGAGTATGCAATTAAGCTCATGTCTATCGTCAATCAAATTAAATTGCTTGGTGAAGAATTTCCAAGTCAAAGAGTGGTTGACAAGCTTCTAGTGACCCTTCTCGAAAGGTATGAAACCAAAATCTCATCACTTAAAGATTCTAAAGATCTATCAAAAATAATCTTTGCAGAGTTACTACATGCTCTTCAAGTCGTGGACCAAAAAAGAATGATGAGAGAGGAGGGAACTAAAGATAATGTTGAAGGAGCTTATTTAGCGAAGACTTTATCTTCAAAGGGAAAAGGCAAAGTTGTTCAATATAGCAATTGCAAAAAGCTTGGTCAGGAAATGAAAGATTGTTGGTACAAGGGAAAGCCACAATGTTATTGCAAACTTAAAGATGAAGCACAAACAAATATAGCGCAAAAGACAAAAGAAGTTGTTCTACTCAGTGAGATGCACACCATGGAGATAAGTACTCCATGTATGAATTTTGAATCAAGGGAGAATATTAGTTGACTGATTCAAAATATCAAATACTATTTTTTTAGTTGACTGATTCAAAATATAATTTATTATTTTTTAGGAGTATATGTTTTCTGTTTTCATGTTAATGGGTCTTAGGATGTTGTTATTTGTTAGTCACTAAGTTAGTTGGTTAGTAATATTAGGAACTAAATCTAATCATGGGTTTGTGATTCTATTTTCTAGGATTCTCTATTGTTATGTTTGCATTATTTAAAGTCATTGTGTACTGGATGTTTGATAGCAACTGTAAGATTAACAATTTGAGTCAATCAATTGTTGTTCATTATTCTTCTCTCCCCTTCTTTCCCCAACAATTTATCTCTCAATTCCTCGTCACATTCAATGCAGAACTTATACCCTAATCAACAACAATATACATGCTTATCAAGCAATTATATAGACTGCTAACACAAATTAGATGCAAAAGATGACATGATTTGGAAATTTAAGTAATTTTTACACTACCACAACAGACTTGCTGCTTGTTGAGGCAAAGCTTGACAAAGTCTCCACACAGTTAGTTACGTCAATGGAAGCCTTTCCAAAAACAAAGAACGCTGGAAGTTTTGATGTCCTAACAAAAGCATGAATCAACATCGGAAAATAATTAATGCACAAAAACAGAATAGGGATACTCCCTTACATTCTAATTAACTAACAATCACAACTTGTGCCTAGAAAATGCAATTTTCTATTAGTATCAAAACTCCCAAGAGCTTAAGCACCAAACCTTTCTAGATCAAATTGAGAGAAAATGCATCTCAGTAAATGAAAACAGACAATTCTGGTCTAAAGTTGCTCACTTATTTTCAAATTCACAAGAGCTTAAGATACAGCCGTTCTGGATTGATTTTGAGAAACAATGCTTCCTATTGAAAAGTAATATCTTTCAACAACATCAGTAAAACCAAATCAAGTAAAAGAGTGCAAAACAGCAAACTTATTTCCTTGCAAGACTACTCTGAAAAAAAAAGGGATTGATTTCACAGCAGCAGAGGCAGTTCGCACATCAGAGAATAGTGCGAGAATCATACAGCAAGTCTAAAGAATTTCTAAAGGCAACAAAGGAGGAATGTGAATAGCCAGAACATACAATTAAGCATCAGAATGGAAACAACTATTTCTGGCCAGATTACGGTTATGTAAATATATAATCTCCAATTCATATTCCAAATGCCAGAAACATTTGAACGAAAAAGAATGTGTTAGAAAATCACTTACCGGCTGAGGCATGTATGACCGTAATGTATGACACAGTCAGCATCAACATGGGAAGCCCCAGCTTCATCAACGCAACAATTACCATATGTCGTATCTGCCATAATAAACAATCGGATCTCTTTCCCATCCTTAATTTCTCCATTCACAGGATTACATTCTCTCAACTCCTTAAGCTTTCTTCCCAAAGCACCCACTACTCTAGTTGAATCCTTCAGCAACTCATCTGGAAACTACAACAATCCAAAAATTAAACATAAAAATAAAAAAACATAACAAAACATTCTTAAAAACCCAGAATAAATCAGTTCGTTGAGCTCTTCTTTCTAACTTTGCCTCCAATTTTCTGAGCAACCAAACAAAGAAATAAACTTTAATACTTTTAAGATACCTGCAAAGCAACTCTGGTGAAGTTTCCACTGAGTATGAAACTTGCGGTCTGGTCAATATCATGGATTTCATCAAACTCCATGGTCGAAGCAACTACAGCTCCCGTGACAAGGGAACAGGAGAACAATACCTTGCTGATTACAAAAGAAGTCCGTTACTTTTATTTATTTATTTGAGTTCAAACGGGTTTAGGGTTTAGGCCCCAATTCACAATAAACATAATAAGACGGTGGCCCATATGAACCTAGCACAGGCCTATTGACCCTTGGACTCTTCTCTAGTTAAAAAGCAATTTTTTTTCTTCGTACTCTGTTTCTATCTCTAGCCTCTTCACTGCCTCTTCATAGAGAATTGTACGGCCACATTCAAAGTTCTGTCCTTCAGATTCTGAGGTAGTTGCTTAGTTCTTGAATACATGGAACTTGATTACGTTTGTTTTGTTATATTATAATATTTTATTTTTCTTTTTGGGTAGTGCATGGCCATTTGAGTTTCATTTCTCTCGTTAGTTGTAGAAAGAACTGGTCACGAGGGAGGAAATTGTTGTCGAAATGATGAAGCTTTTTTCTTTATTATGTGTTTTGGAAGAATGAGCATACTGTCTTTGTTTCTGTTATTGCTTATTCGGCTATTTGTCTAAGAGGGAAAAGAAAGTGGATGTTTAAGTTCTTGTTTAAACGTCTGGGTACTGGTAATGGGAATGGAATGCTTAATGAGGACACTTGTCTGCTTTTGTTTGTATTCTTGGGCTTGAGGTTGATTTTCTCTGAATTTAACCTTGGGAAATTACTTCTCAGGATGGAACAACTTTCGGGTTTGAGGTTTCGTTTTTTAAGAATATAACATGAGGGTGGATTAATCAAGTTGAATAAATTGAAATGAAGGAACCAAAGCTTAGGAGAACTGCGACAACTGAACTTTTTGGAAGTGCATGTATAAGTTTTATTAACTACTTGATAGCTGCCTAGGGGTTGAACAGTTGGGATTTGTGCTATATTTGTAATTGTCTCTTAAGCGAGAATATTTAAGCTAGTTAGATTTATTTTTCCTCACATTGTATTATTGTTCAAAGAATTCACCCTACTTCTGCAGCTCCTTAGGACATTGTTTTTTTTATTTTTCCTTGTATTATCTTATATGGTATCTAAATTTCTAGTTACCACCCTTCTTGAGTGTGTCAATTTCCCAATGTATTACTTCCCTTAACACAAAAATTTATCAATAAATTGGAGATATTAAAGATAGTCAGTCTTCCTGCAGAGAAGAAGGTTTATTGATAAAGCATAAAAGATGAATTTGCTATTCCAGGACAATAAACTGCAACACGTTACACTTAGTATATTGTTAAGTATGTTATTCTGGGTACTTTCAATTCATACTTTGCATAATCATATGGTGTAATCAGTTGCCCTGTACTTTTTGAAACTACAAATGCGTACTGTTATTGATTCACTGAGTGTGCTGATAGATATACTAATACTGGATCATTATATTCTTCTATTGTGTTCCAGACCTAATGTGAAACAAAAGTTGTTCTTATCTCCTTACTGTTGGTTTCTTTTTTTGGTTTGTTGTTCTATTTACAAGCCTGTAGTAAGTGTGCCTTTGTTCATGTATTGGAAATGCCAAATGTTTTGTCTAACATGATTGTACTTTGTACATTCATCTGTAAATATAGGGTTTACTGATTAATGTATTGCTAACAAGCTGGCTGAAGTTGCAAATGACAACTTGCATTCAAGGAAATCCGTGCCAATCCACTCTGTGTGCCTTGGGACTACCACAATTATGTCGTCAACCTTTTACAAGATGTGTTTTACCAGTTCGTGTCAATTGCTTCTCGGCAAAATCTTCGACACTTCCTACTAGTTCTTCAATTATCCAGCAGTGTGGCCCTACATTGAAGAGCCAACAGTGTGGAGCTGCAATCAAATGCCAACAACTAACAACAGTTTGCTTATTTGGTGGTAAAGATGAGTCTGAAAGAAACAATGGGGTAGCATCTCTTTCCCTTTAAATCCGAATTTGTAATGGGTAAAATAAATATGGGAAGGACTATTCATATATTTGCCTCTTCTAAGACATCATTAATTGAGAAGTAATGGAAATGATGGAATCAGTTTTATTTGTTTGGTATTGCCAATTATTAAGTGATGATGGTTACTTAATTGAAGTCATTTAAAATATCAGCTGAAATATACTGAAACATGCAACAGAATGCAACTTTTAGATTGAGAACTGGTTCTTTTAAAAACTGTATGATATACAAACTAAGCTACTCATCTGACAATATATGTTTTTGTTTTTCCTGTTCCATCTCAGATATTCTATCCAGATCTTGACTGACTTGGTTTATACGTAATTACCTTTAGTTTTTAATGCATAGAATGAAGCTAGTCTATGCTTAACCTTTGGAGAAGCTTTGAATTGAATATAGGTCCAAATAGTGAAGGTAGAAGATGCTTTAAGATCTTTTTATGTAGTTCCTTTCCTTTTTAACTTGATCCAAATTCTGTAGTGTTCTTCTAAACTTGTAAATTTTATCAGGAATCTCCTTGGAAATCCTTCCAAAAAGCTTTTGGAGGTTTTAAGGGAGAGTCAGTAGAAAATTTGCTAAGGGAGCAGATTAAGACTCAAGAATTCTACAGTGCAGACAGTGGCAAAAATCCTCCACGTGGTGGTTCGGGTGGTGGCGGTGGCAATGGTAGAGATGGTTTTGGGGATTCTGAGGATGGAGGCTTTTCTGAAATTGTTGATGAAACCATCCAAGTGATCTTGGCTACCCTTGGCTTCATATTTGTGGTAATAATATCTTATCTCTCTGATTATGGGGATTTTGGATCAGGACCCATTTTCTTGTGTGAATCTATGTCTAGAATGTTACTTATTTTTCACCATTAGTAGAGAGTTGAATAGAAGAAGTTTATATAACTGAATATAACATCAATACCACGTCTGTTAGGAGATTATATAACTGAATACAACATCAATACCGTATCTGGTCGGAGATAACTTCAGACAAGGTGATGGTTGGCTGGTTTAAGACATTAATGTATGCTCAAATTGAAGTGTTGAAATTGGTGAGATTGCATGCTAGTGTGGTAAAGCACATAATATATTCTAAATGACAGAAGTCCTAACGTTCCTCGAGTGAACATTGAAAAATTGTCCATGTTACAGTGTAAGAACTCCCTGTTCGCCCTTTTGTGTATCTAATTGCATTGTTTTTATGACAATTTCTGTAATATATAGGCCATGCTCTGTGATATGATTTAAAAGGCGATGATTGTTTTCAACGTCTGGGAAAAGGGTTCACTGGCATCTATGTTTAACTGTCTAGCTAATCTTTTTGTTGTAGTACATTTACATCATCACTGGAGAGGAGCTGACTCGGCTATGGAAAGACTACATCAAATTTCTTTTTTCAGGAACCAAGAGTGTCCGGTTGAAGAGAGTCATGTACAAGTGGAAAAGATTTTGCCAGAAGTTGACAGAAAAGAAAGAGTTTGATAAGTTTTGGCTAGAAAAGACAATTCTCAATACCACAACTGTATATGACAGTCCTGAAAAGTACAGACGCATACTCAGGTCTTATTTAGCTTCAAATTCCAACCAGGAATAGGAACTTCCACATTAGTTTCTCCCATTTTTTTGGATAGTTGATAGACTTGATTGAGATTGTCTAAACCATAAAGTGATTGAGATCCCCCTTCATATGCTGCTGTTTTGCAGTGAGGAACAGTTTTGTATAGTGCTTGCAACATGACATTAGGATCAAATTATTTATTTATTATGGTGGTGAAATTTCTGAAGCTTTTACAGGAACGGCAATGGATGAAATCAGCCAAATTTCAGTTTGTTCTTCTTGGTACTGTGGTTGCTGTTTACTTCGGCCTAACCATTTCAACGCTCTGTATACTTTAACCATATAGTATGTTGGAGGCTTTGATGTGAAATATTAAACACTAATAACATAAAGAGTTCCATTTCCTCTCGAGGAATCCTACCGAATACCCCTAAACACCATTTTAACATTCTTACAATTATTAACGTCGAAAAGCAAAAATCTTCTGTAAGAATATGAATTCGTGGATGGTACATAAAATACAAAACAAGTTGATAAGTTTAAAGAACTAAGACTAGAGTGACAATTTTATACTTTATAAATAACCGTCCAGGACGTTGAAGTCGATTATGGTAGCTCATGATGAACAGGATTTGGTGCAAATACACTTCCGCTTGGGACAGGACAGCAGTAAGAAGAAAAAGAATCATAAATCCAGCGAGAATATTTACGATCGACTACTAACAACCATCCCAGAATTTAACTTGACGTTTTCATGAAGAAGCTGCCAAGTACATTTATCTTAGCTGGCCTAGACTGCTTCAAGCGTACCCCACTTAGCTGCCTCTGTTTAAAGCCTCTATATATCTCTTTAATAACACTTATGTAGTATAAAAGATACAGGATGCTTGATAATAATTGAAGGCAATGCAAATTACAACAATAAATCTGCTAACTTTTTCAAATCATTTGAAACCTTTGTTAAGCAAATGCCTGTTCTTCAA
>JANTNU010000001.1:20002715-20014537 GCA_024752395.1 Erythroxylum havanense
GGCAAAGGAAAGGAACAAATGGCAAGAAGGAAATCAAGAAGAATCAAGGGAGGAGATCACGATGAAGGAAGGAGAAATTTTCTTCTCAAAAATTCAAAGATCGTGGAAGACAAAAATTCAAAGGAATGGGTTTATAAATTAAGGGAATTAAGGGCTTGTTTGGCAATTTTAATTGCCACAAGTCCAGACCAGCAACCGAAATCCAAATTTCTGATTCTAATTTCTCCCGAATTCCATTGGTTCAAAACCCTAATTCCTCAAATCAAGTTTCTAATTTTCATTACCATTGGACAATCAAATTCGGAACCGGAAATCTAATTAATCAGTCATTAGGTAAATTTTTCGGTCCTGACCTATTACTCCGAAAATTCCAGAAAAATTTCTATAATTCTTCAAAATTATAAAACCCATGATCATACACTCCAATTTCAAAATTCAAGTTCCTAAATCTCATTTCTAACTTAAATTCAATTCTCGAGCCTAATTTGACCTAATTATCTCCAATTAAATTTCTCACAGCTCAATTGCCCTAATCGTCTCCAAATTCTAATTTACACGATCCTATCGAGAATATGTCATACATGTATGTACGTACGTACGTATGCCAGTGCAATAATTACCAATTAGCCAATTATACATAATTAAATAATGCATGAGCATGCCAAATATGAATGCACTCTCACTGTACTCATCCCATCGGTGACGGGATGTTACACACATGATATTCATTTGAAAACATAAATTCTGTTTTTAAATTCATACATGTAAGTCATAACTTATCACCATTAGGTAGTATTCGAATCACAAGGACTCATATGATTTATTTTGTATATGTTTTGTTCAATTGTGTTTCTCGAGGTGCATTCACATAATTCCAGTATATAAATTCCTATACCTCATTTAAATATAAAACATGTAAATTGTACTTAATTATCTTCAAAACTTAGTATGTGAACTTGTATAGTCATATACTGGAATGAACTACCTCTGAATGAATTACCAATTTACCTATCCATGCCAAAATGAATGAATTTCCAATTTACCTATGTCTTTTAAATTAATTACCATTATGTCTTTTACTACGCTTAGATACACTTAATTCCTTATGTTCACTTCTTAATACACCTTATAGGGTATATGCTCGGGCCTTACAATGATCACATCTCAACACTTCATTGATAGCTTAACTACCATATCTTGTATCTTTTCACATTATTCATATGTATATATGCATTCAATTGTACTATTTAATTCATCTTGTCATTCAAGTTTAGAATGAATCAATTCAAATTGATTCACTTAGTGCTATAAATAGAGTATACCTTGTATAAAAATAATCATCGAAATATAATACCAATTCTTCATATTACTCCCTTATTCAAGGTGTCAGAGCCAAAACCCAAATCCTCTTAACATTACTTTTTTTTTAGTTCAACCTACATCAAAACTAAAAACAACATATATCAGTCAGCACACCCACAAATCCATCTCGGCAAAACCAACATAATCCTACATCCAGCGTACAACCTAAACTAGTTTTTTTTTCACACATCTAAATACTACCATTTAGCCAATTACTCAGATTCAACACACATAGTCATTACACCCCATATTCAGATACATACTAATAACTCAACACCCGATATTCACACGTTTCAAAACATTACTAGAATTAACTACTAATTCTAACCATGTCAAAAATCAATCCACCTACATTGTCATTTAACCAAGTCACAAACTTCATGACTACATCATTAAATTCTATGAACTATTTAGTATGGTGAAATCAAATTAAAGCTTTCCTTATTACCTCTGATCTTGTTGGATATGTCAACCACACCATTCAATCTCCTGCAGACGTAGACCCTCACTCCCCGGATAACATTAAATGGAAGAAATCTGACCGACTGATGTACTATTTTCTCAATGACTCTCTCAATGCCCTCAACTACCACACGACTAACAAACTTTAGGTCAGCCTTGAAGAACACTTCATGCTCTAATGTGCATCATAATGCTCCCTACTTTGTCATAAACTCCACACCCTCAAAAAGGGCTTTACTACCATCAACTACCTCTGAATGGTGTCCATTACTGCCGAAGAACTTACCACCATTGGAAACTCTATCTTTAATGATGATCTTATTGTTACGAAGACTTTGCTAGAAACTCCAAGTTCATACACAAAATGCACCAAATTCTAAATATGGTAGTTGAACTCTCGCAATTCAACCTAATCTTACCAAATCCCTAGTATTTAAGGTGTTTCCCACAAAAAAAGTAAATCTACAAATTTTACTAAGCAACACAAAAGAATGGACAACAATGAGAAAAGAAAGAAGCACCAAGCTTTATAACAAAATTGTCAACCTACTCTCAACTGATACAAAGGATACAAAAACTCCAACTCTCTCTAATGAATGAAGTCTTTGCTCAAATGATCTATTTATAGGCTTTAGGAGAATTGTTGGGCAATAATACAAGAAAGTGATCTCAACGCCACGAAGCCACTAACTTAGTTGGTGGTTGACATCTTCGGCCACTTTAGGCACTACTTTAGTGGGTAGTTTACATAACTTAGCACTAACTCACTTCTAAGTAAAAGCAACATGTGTAAAAGGCTTACAAGACATCTCATCCATGTTCTTTTCCTTGTCCTCCCACTCTTTTGATGATTCATCCCACTAACTTTGTCACATCACTTGTGATCTTCATCCAAAGGTGAAGATTAGCCAAGTTCCAAGCCAATTCATGCATGGTCTGACCAACGTGCACCCATGGTCTAATTTGTTCATTCATGGTCCACCATTTGAGCACCATTTAGTCTTTAGTCCTGCCAATCTTAGGCAAGTCCAACTTGCCTTAGCTAAGCTAATCAACGACCTACGATCCATCAAAGCTAGCTGTAACTCAAACCATGTTTGATCCTATTTTGTTATGTTACCTTGAGATTTCATATGCCACCGTTATGTGTATAATTTAGCAAACCTTTTACTCAAAGGCTCGTTTCTTGTTAGCTTTTGGTCCTGCATCTGGATCTTGCATCCTATCGAAGATTTTTGCCAATGGGCACCAATGTATGTCAATTCGTCAATAATGCATGTTTTTCTTGCCTACTCATAAGTCTTTGCCTTGTTTCATCCTCTTGAGTGTCAAAAATTGTTTAAGGCTCATCAGTGCTTACACGATTCCACAATTTAGACTTTAGGAATTTAATAAGCTACCCCCATTAAAAGAACTCGATGCTCTTGCCAAAATAATACATGGACACTCCTTTAAATATGGTTCCCTAAAAAACTCCTTAGTCATTGACACTTCTCTCAAGTACCATTTCTGTTAGGTTTCGATCATGCATCTCATATATAATATATATCAAATATACAGAGCGAAAAATAAAATGGAACCTCAAAAACCAGATCTACTTATACATATAGATATAGAAAAAAAACATGAAATGTAAGATGTTTACATACCTTTCCGACGATCTCCTTCGTTTTTTAATCTTCTCTGCACTGAGCTGTTATAAATCACAACGATCAACATAGACCATCTCTAATAAAAGTCCACACAAAGATAGAAGGATGAAACCTCACTAAGACATAGCTAGAATTCTTTCTTTGTGCTAGCAAAGATAAGAACTCTTGTTAGAGTTAGAGAGAAAAAGAGTGTGTGTGTAAAAAAGAATCTTTCTTTCACTTGTGTCTTACACATTTATGAAAAAGATGATTATTTTCTGCCCTATTTGGCCTTTCATAACTCCCATCACTAATGGATAGTTAAGAGAAGTTAATGGTCATGAATAACATGCATTAATGGAAGTTATGAGAAGTAAATGACCATAAATAACATGCATTAATGGAAGTTTTGGGAAGTTAATGACCATGAATAACATGCATTAATGGAAGTTTTAGGAAAGTTAATGACCAAATTGGAAGCCAACAATACTTATTTCTAATCCATTCCATGCAACATTTTCTACAACGATCACATCGCGATGCAATCCCAAAATACTCTCTCATATCTTGAATCACCATTCAAGACCATTTTACTCATCCTTCTGATCTATCATGTGTGAGACCCATTATGTTCCCAGTTATGTTGGCCACTTGAATTAACACTTAATTCAAGTAAGTCAAGAGTAGTATCTAGCAACACGTCATGAACCCCAATTGACTAGAAAGTCAATAGTTTAAAAACGAACCCTTCCATACACAATGTTGCCATGCAATTTGTCTTTTCACCATGTATACCCCACTTAGTTCAAAATATGATCAAAGTGTCAACTCCTACTAGATTGATTATGTCACATCGAGTACAAGTGATATTAGATCTTGTCCTGAGGATCTCATTATTCTATGTATCATTGAAGACTCTCTTCATGACACATATCTGCTCTGGCCAGAGACTCCTGAGTAATGACCATGACAAGAGGTTGTGGGTATCATCTCCTTCTATCAGGAGTGATTAATCATTTATTGGCTACTCAATTACCTCCAAATACCTCAAGTTGTACCCAATTACCACCCTATGAGTAATCTCAAAAAGGCACCGATGAATGGAGTCAAAGCATAAGATCAATATCCAAGATATCCTTGTGCACCTCAAGTCAAATGATACTTACACCATTGCTATGATGAGACTATCATTGACACTGAAATAGAATATCTATATGATTGTCTCATAGTGGGTCAATTCAATGTACTTACTACCCTTAGTAAACATCTACAAGTTAACTCTAAACAACTCATATCTACAGCTTTTGAGATTTATCGCTTTATCCAGTCAAGGAGTATAACATGTACTAGTCTATCCAGATTAATGATATCCCATCTCATTAATCCTTTGGCTAGGGAAAGTTTAAATGCTAACATAATTACACATGATAAGAATCTTATTATCATGATCTCCTCTATACTGTGTTTTGTATCAAAGACTTCATTAAATCAATTTAAGATCAACATCAAATCCATAAATATATGAACATCAAACTAATGAAAAATGCCTTTATTAATCATAAAATGATTTGTACAATAAGTGCTAAAGGTGATTGCCTTTAGATCACTTCTCTAACAACCTCCCACTTGCACTAAAGGCAATCGCCTTGATATATATACTATGGGCGTGTACATATGACACAAAACTCTTTTGGATAATAGGCTTAGTCAACGGATCGGTTATATTCTGATCAGTGAGAACTCTCTCTATCTTGACATCATTTCTACTAATGATTTCTCTAATCAAATAGTAGTACCTGAGTACATGTTTAGATTTCTGATGAGACCTCGGTTCCTTCGCTCATGCTATAATCCCGTGTTTGTCACAATACAACTGCACTAGGCTAGCGATGCTTGAAACCCACCAAGTTTTATGATGAACTTCTTAATCCAAACCGCTTCCTTTGTCACTTCTGAAGCTGCAATGTACTCTGCCTCTGTTGTCGAATCGACAGTCGTCTCTTGTTTAGAACTTTTCTGACTGACTACACCACCATTCAGTCCAAATACATATTTAGATTGGGATCTAGAGTCATCCCTATCGAATTGAAAACTGGCATCAGTTGACCCGCTTACCACAAGATCACCTTCTCTATATACCAAGAATACATCCTTAGTTCTTCTCAACTACTTAAGGATATTCTTGATAGACATCTAATGACCCTAACCAGGGTCCGACTGGTATCTGCTTGTAATACTTAGAGCAAACGATACATCAGTTCTAGTACATAATATAGCGTACATGATTGATCTTATAACCAAAGCTTAAGGAATCAAACTCATGTGAGTCCTGTCATCTTGTGTCTTTGGACACATAGATTTAGAGAGGGTAATCCCATATACCATATGAAGATAACCTCTCTTGCACTGCTCCATGCTAAACCTGTTTAATATCTTGTCTATGTATGTAAACTGAGAAAGACCAAGCAATCTCTTCGATCTACCTCTATAGATCCTTATCCCTAAAATATAAGTTTCTTCTCTAAGATTTTTCATAGAGAAGTTCTTAACTAACCAAACTTTGACTTATTGTAAAGTAGAGACATCATTTTCTATTAGCAATATGTCATCTACATACAGTATAAGGAACACGATTGCACTTTCACTAACTTTCTTATACATACGACTTATCGAGATTTTGTGAGAAATCAAACTCTTTGATTGTCTCATCAAATAGGATATTCCAACTCCTAGATACTTGCTTCAATCTATAAATGGATTTCTGAAGCTTGCATACCTTTTCTTCATTCATGAATATGAAACCATCAGGATATGTCTTATACACGTCCTTGGTTAGGTTTCCATTAAGGAAAGTCATCTTTACATTTATTTATCATATCTGATAATCATAATGAGCGGCAACGGTTAGGAGTATTCTAATCGATTTTAACCGAACTACTGGGCTAAATGTTTGATCATAGTTAATGTAATATTCCATTACTTGCAGGGAGGCTAGAATAGTAAATCTGAGTGATTAATGAGAGATTAGAAATGTATTTTTCATGCTCATACATAAAATGTCATACACGTACACATAAATAGTGAAATTTTGCATATGAAAATAATTGTACATGCATTCATGGATAATTCTGGGTATAATCGAATCGAGTTGTGTTATTTTAAAAAATTTTGAAATTTATTCTTATTGGAAATTTTATTGATTAGTGGAATTGTAGTATTTGTGAATTTTGGTGATTTTAGAAATTATAGATTATTATGGAAAATAGGAAAAAGGAATCAAAAGGGTATTGGAGATAATTGGATTGTAAAGATGAGAATTGAAGGAATTAGTTCAAAAGGGACTTAGTTAGAGCTTAAACATTAGGAAAGTGACAAGTGTCACTAACTTAGTAACTTGCCTTTATAATTTTGTCTGAGAGTGAGTTACGATCTTTGAGAGTTAAAAGACTACATGATTTGAAAGATATACTTTAAACAATTTTCCTAAGTTTTCTTATTTGTAGTCACCTTCTTCAACTTTTCTCCCAATACACATAGTTTTTCATCAAATACCTCCTAAGAGATTACTTTACTTTTCCTTATCCCACACTACTTCCCCACAGCTAATTGTTTCTTCTGCCCTAAGAAAAACTAGAAGTTGATCATTTTACATAGTTGAATACGTGAATTTGCATGAAGTTTAGGACTTGAAGATTTTGAAGTTTTCAACAAGTAGTGAATAAATCCTTTAAAGTTGGGGATTTATGAAATAAGTTTGAAAAATTTTGGCTCACACACCTTTAACATGGTGCTCTCAACATCTCCTACGTCTACAGTTGCAATGGCACATCTAAGGATGATCATCTCGAATGTGGCATCCTTTCTTACTTTGATCAATTTCGCTACTTAATCTTGCAATTCTTGGATCCTCCTCTCCACGACTTTAAAACATGTTGCATATGATGATACTTCTTCTTTACCCGTAGGTAAACGACCAATGAGTGCTTCCACCCTTATGACACCCTCATTAAGATAACTAACACCCGCAATTCAATCACCAACACTTCTCTGATACCAACTGTTACAAAAATTTTGCTAAGAACTCCAAGTTTGTGCACAAAATGTGCCAAAGTCTAAGTACCGTAGTTTTTACTAAGCAACATAAAAGAATGAACAACAATGCCAGGAGAAAGAAGCACCTAAGTTTTACAACAAAACTGTTAACCTTTATATTACTTTGAATTGATACAAAGGATACAAAAGTAATGGATAAAATCTTTGCTCAAATGAGATATTTATAAGCTTTAGAAGACTTATTATGCAAGAATACAAGAAAGTATTCTTAAGGTCACTAAGCCACTAACTTAGTTGGTGGTTGACATCTGTAACTACTTTAGGCAATACTTTAGTGGGTTTACATAACTTACCATTAACCCACTTCTACGTAAAAGCAACATGTGTAAAATGATTACAAGACACCTCATCCATGTTCTTTGCCACGTCCTCCCAATTCTTTGATGATTCATCTCACTAACTTTGCTACATCACCCATGATCTTCATCCAAAAGTGAAGGTTAGCCAAGTTTTGAGCCAATTCATGTATGGTCCGACCAAAGCATACCTATGGTCTAATTTGTTCATCCACAGTCCACCATTTAAGCACCATTTCATCGTTAGTCCCACCAAAGACATCTTTGGTAATTCTAACTTGTCCTAGCCAAGCCAATCAGTGTCTCACGACCTAACAAAGCTAGCCGCAACTCGAACCATGCTTGATCTTGTTTGGTTAAGTTACCTAAAGCTTTCGTATGCCATCATTATGCATGTGATCTAGCTAACCTTCTACTCAAGACCTGTTTATTGTTAGTTTTTGGTCGTGCATCTAAATCTTTCATCCCATCGAAGATTTCTGCCAATATGTACTAATGGTTGTTAATTCGTCGACAATGCTTATTCTTCTTGCTTACTTGAAAGTCTTTGCCTTGTTTTGTCCTCCTGAGTATCAAACATTGGCCAAGGCTCACCAATACTTGCATGATTCCATAATTTAGACTTTATGGATCTAACATTTTTCCTCTGCCTACAAACTACGAATCCTTCATCATAGTGATCAAAAACTGCAACACAAGCACTACCTTTATCGAACTAAAGGTAAATCTTCTCCTTTGTGAGCATAGCTGCTCTCTTTTCATGCGCCACCATCGTCAGATTCGACCTTTGTTGCATTCTCCAATAACAACCTCTTTACCCATAGTAGCAGCGGTGAAAGGGGAGGACTTGGGAGACACCATTATCTTCTCCAGTGTCTTTTGGAGTCTCTTACCTTAACCATACCTCTCATACAAGGGTTGATTCATTTATTGCGCCCCAATTTTAATAACTCATCCTGTGGGCCCATCCAGGTTAATGACCACCCTCTTAATGCAACCCAGTTTCAAACTTGACCCAATTGTAACACCTTTTATCCTAACCCCAATTTTATCAATAATAAGCCTCTTACCTAATTTTAAATCTGTTAGAAATGGGGACACATTGCTGCTCACTGTTAGTTTCATACTCTGAATCTTGTAATCGCACCATTGGTTCCCGCCACCCTACTAATAATATCAACACAACCTTTGCTACCATGAATACTCAATTTAATCCTAATTCGATTCTTTTTGACCTCCATACTGTTAATAATTGGATACCAAATATTAGCATAACTACTCACATGACTCCACATCCTTGCTTCGTAGAATTCGTCACACTATATGAAGGATCCAATCAAGTCATTGTTAGTAATAGACACACACTCACCCTATTTCATGGTACGTTAACCTTTCCTACTTTTTCTCGTAATCTTCACCTTCATTATATATGATTGTTCCTCATATTACCACTAATATTTTATCTATTGCAAAATTTGTCACTGATAATTCCTTCGTCATTATATTTAATCCATCTGGTTATGTTGTGAAGAATCTCAAAAACAAGATACCGTTACTTGCGAGACCATTCTTAACAATCTTTACCCAATGAAGACTCCACTGCATTTCATAAATCCAATTGCTCTCACCACTGCCTCCTCCATAATCAATATGTGGCATCAACATCTTGGTCATCCATGTCACTCCACATTTTCTAGATTAAGTCATGTTTTGTAATTTAAAATTATTCTCCATCCATGTATTTCCTACTTTGAAGGCAAAAGTGTTCATCTTTCATTTCCTCTATCTTCTCGCATATCTATTAAACTATTATAATTGATTCACCGTGATATTTGGGGTCCTTCCCCATCTCTTTCCTACCCTAGCTATCAATATTTTATTATCTTTATGGATGATTTTAGTCGCTTTACTTGGGTTTTTCCTCCCACCCACAAAAATCATACCTTGCTTCATTTTCAATTTTTTAAAACCACTAACGAAAAATCTCTTTTCCACTACCATCTAAACTTTTCAATGCGATGGAGCTCCTAAAGTCACTAAAGGTGTCTTTGCTCACTATCTTCTTTCCAATGGAATCACTCTTCACATCTCTTGTCCCTATACACCTTAACAAAATGGTCTTGTTGAACCAAAAATTTATTACATAACTGAAACTAATTTTTAACTTCTTCATGCCTCTCTTCCCAGGTTTTTCTAGTATAAAGCATTCACCACTGCTATTTATCTTATTAATCTCTTACTTACTCTCGTACTTCACCACAAATCTCCTCATGAAGTACTCTACTGCAACAAACATGATATTACTTATCTTTGTGTTTTTGGTTATGTTTGTTTTCGTTACTTAGGTTCCACCTGCCTTCACAAACTTAAACCAAAGTATGTTCAGTGTGTTTTTCTTAGTTATGCCTTATAATATAAGGACTATTGAAGCTTTTATCCCATCACCTATAAGCTTTATATTTCTTGTCATGTTCGCTTTCTTAAACATCTCTTTCCGTACACCAATCTGCCTGTGTCATCTTCCACTTCCACCTCCTCATCTTCCATTTCTTTATCTTTACCTCTCCCCTCTAGTCCCTTTATCCCCTACCATAGCTCCAGCATATCCTCCTTCTCATCCAATGATCACTTGTACCTAAGATCACATTGATTACATCACTTACACTATCACCACTTTAAATACTTCTCCTGACCCCACATCCTTTACCCAAGAAAATGAATAACCTCATAGGTACCAAGCTATGCTTGATGAGTTTAATGTTTTTCATCACAATAACACATGAACTCTTATTTCCCCTCCCCCCATACCAAACACAAATATTATTGGATGTAAATGGGTTTTTGCACTAACCAAAATCCTAATGGCTCTATTGAGTGTTACAAACCTTGTCTTGTTGCCAAAGGTTACCATCAAACCCTATGAGTTAATTATACAACTACTTTTAATCTTGTTGTTAAACCCACCACTATTGGCATCATCATTGCCTTGGCTTTATCCCATAACTGGCATCTTCGCCAATTGAATGTTAATAATGCCTTTCTTCGTGATTACTTACAAGAACCTGTTTACATGTCTTAACTTCCTAGCTTCTCAAATCCATATCATACTTATTATGTTTGTATACTTCACAAAGCCTTATATGGTCTCAAACAAGCCCTTTGAACTTGGTTTCATCGCCTCAGTTAAAAACTTCTTCAAATCAATTTTAATTCCTTAAAGTGAAACACCTCTCTCTTCATTCATAAAACTCACTCTAACACTATCTTTCTCTTAATTTATATCGATGATATCTTGGTAACTAGTTCCTTACCCTCCTTCATCATAACACTTATCTAAGATCTCAACTCTACTTTCTCTATCAAAGACTTAGGTCCTCTTCATCACTTTCTCAGTATTGAAGCTCATAACACTTCTCAAGGTCTTCTTCTCACCCAAACTCAATACACCAAGGATCTACTTCTTATAACTAATTTTGATAAATCTAAACCAGTTCATACACTAATCACTGTATCTCTTCCTTTGTCTAAAAATCATAAGGTTCCTCTTTCCAATCCCATTGTGTATCGTAACACTATTGGTACTCTTTAATATCTTTATCTCACTCATCCTAATATTCAATATGTTGTCAATAAGGTCTCATAATTTCTACAGTGTCTTACTGACATTCACTGGCCTGCGGTGAAATGGAATCTAGGATATCTCCGCCCCATACCCTCTTATAGAATTCACTTCACCAAATCCTCCCCTTTGTCTCTACAAGCTTATTGTGATGCTGAGTGGGTTAGTTTTCCTGATGATCGATATTCTACATTTGTCGTTGTATCTTTCTAGGACCTAATCTTATCTCTTATAGTGCTAAGAAACAACCCACTGTTACTCGTGTTAGAGTAGTGCCCTAAAGGCAATCCCCTTTAGCGCATTTTTGTTCATAGTCATGTACAGACTTTATGAATAAAT
>JANTNU010000001.1:20298639-20309833 GCA_024752395.1 Erythroxylum havanense
TGATATCAATTGCGTTAATCATTTATTAGTGGTTAGTTTAATTAGTAGTTTTAGCAGAAAACTCCAAACCCCCTTTTGATTAATTTCATTCGTTCTTTGGCATTTGAATAGAATCAATTTATTCCATTCTCAGTTGATCGACCTCATTTATCACTGTGTGCAATTTATTTTTGTTTGGTGTTTGAGAATTATTTTTGGTGGATTCGACACCCATCACACTATGATGTCTTATGTTTTAGAGACTTAAGTCTCTTTTGTTTTAAAGGCTATTGCCTCTTTTGTAAATATTGATCATAATTATCTTCTGTTCTGTTTTCGTTAGCCATATCTATAGAAATTAGAGGCAATTTTGTATATGTTCAGTTATTTGTTCTGTCCTAATGCAAAATTATATTATGAATAATCTCTGATTTCATATTCAAATATTGTTATGTGTATATTTCATGACTTTTATTTTATAATGTATTTTTTATCACTTAAATGTCATGAATCATTTGCATGTGAATGTTAGGCGATTGTTGTAAGTAATCGTCATCTCGCATCATTATTTCCTATTAAGTTATATACTTAGCACGGTAGTTTCTCCTTCGTATAGGTTTTCATAAACAGGGTTAAGGTTAAGATAACCACAATAACCAAAGAAGGACGCTTAACATTTTCAAAGATTTTATATCTAAACATTGTGTTATAATAATAAATATTAAAAAAGAATTTTGTAGTAAATGCTTGTAAGACTTATGAAGATTTCAATATGTAAATGGTCTATAATAACCATAACTTATGATGAGATTTTCAATGTATGGATATGATATGTGTAATTTGTGATTTGTATAAATCACTTTGAAGTATATGAGCAAGTTTGTTAACATGGGCAACTATACGAATTGTGATGTATGTCTGTTCTATCTCTAGGAATTGTTAGATTATCTAGGTCTATTTTGTGTGCATCCATATATCCTCTTAGGGGTATTATGGTGTCATAAACATTCCTTTTGCTCATTGAGTATACTGAGAAATAGATTCACTATGTTCCACTGTTAGCTTAAAGAATTTTGCTTTAATGGTTGGTACCTGTACCTTAGAACTCGAAGCATAAGTATTGGCTAATTTTTCCTGTGTCGCATAGGAGCTGGAAATGCCAACAACTTGAGGAATAAAGCTCCTGCCCAGTACCCAAGCCCAACGGCCCAAGCCTCCATAATTGCTGCTTGTTCTTATTGCTATAAATATGAACTTGATGCCTAAAATCAACCCTCTTCTTTGAAACTGACTCGACCCAATTGAATGAAGACTGAGAGTACACTGTACTTGCATTTGAGCTTATTGAAAAAAAAAAAAACACAAGAGGAAAAGGTGAATAGAAGAATCTAAAAAGTCGATGGAAGGCAAGGGAGTTTTTAAACTCTCTCACATCTTGTACATAACTTTTTCTTCTATTAAACTTATTATTGATTTACCAAAAAAAAAGTCTTTTATATGAGTAATAATAATAAAAGAAAAAATATATTTGCAATAAATTGAAACTTTAAATATTTGATTTATATATTATATAATTGTATCCAGTGTTATAAAATTATAATTTAATAAGTTTTAAATTATAATTATAATTTACCCAATAATATATAATGGCTTAATCTAAATTTATTTTAAATGAGTATTAATCCAAAATTATTTTAAACGTGTACTAAGTATCCTATAAATTTTTTTCACTAGTTTAAATGTACCAAAGATAGAATACTTACGATTAAAGTTGTTCAATATCATATCGGATAATATAGAATGTTAAACTTGTTAACCCAAAATTAAAAGATTATCGTACAACATGTCAATATAAAGCAATCAAATATGATCGACGTTACCAATCAATTAGATAAATAAAGTTTATACATAAAAGTTAAGGTGATTCTTTTTTTTTTCCTTCATTTTTGAAATCACATTGACTAAACATGTTTAAATTAATCAACTTATTTACTCCCATAAGTTAAGTCACAAAAGTTTATATTTTGGATTTTAATAAATAATTTGAATAATTAGTGCTACATCTTAAGTCCAATTCTACTAATTGAGTATGTGGCAAACTTTTATCCAATAATGAAGTCCAAATTGTTAAACTCCAAGCTACTTTTAATAATACATTTGTCAAAAAAAAATTTGTTTGATGTTTTGATGTAATAATTATTTATTATATAATTAAATTATAATATTTTAAATACTTTGTATTGTTTGTAATTTATATTTGCATAATAATTAAATAATCTTTTTATATTAATTGTTATTATTATTTTTATATGACATGTGTATTTAAATTTCTATTATTATAATTTTTGAGATATAGATGATGTAAAATTATAAATTATACAATCGAATATATTTAAGAATTATTTTGTAATTTAAAAAATTCAGAGATTATTTTATAAAATTAAAAAAATTGAAACGGTATTCTATATTAATTGATGTCATACCCTAATTAAATCCATTATCGATACGATGAGGTATTTATAATATTGATTAAACTATAAATTATATTAAAATGAAAATGATAGACTTGAAGAATCAAGATGCACTTTGAGTCCGAAAGCATTTGGTTTTTCTAAACGTGTGGTTGGCTGTTACTAAAGAGTGGCCGCTGCAAATGAATCTCATGCATGATGCATATCCTCCACAACCGCGAAAAGGTTGGCAAATCACAACCTTTTAACTCACCCTTTATGCTGATCTCAGTACAATAATTGTTGAGCAAGCTGTCTTGCTTCCAGTGGTTTGTGCTTGGTTCTATGTTCCTTTCTGTTTTGTAGTGGTGAAGGTCTAAAATCGACAAGAAAGAGCGAATCTATACTGTATATGTCCTAATACTTAGTTTTGGTCCCTTCTTCGTTTGAATTACCATCCTCTTTGCTCCATCTATTCCCTCTCCCTCCTTCCTCCACCATGTATTAGCTGCTCTCCCTGTCTCTTGCTCTGAGCTGGGATGTTCCCTTCTCTACTTGGACCTGAGATTCTTGTTTAGAGATGATCTCTGTGTACCCACCTGGAGTTCTCCAAATCCAGTCTCCCTCCATATATGGTTCCACAAATCTTTTCCTAAAATTTCTTATGTAGTATGGTAGAGAAAACAAGAGTGCTAAAAAAGCAGAGCCCACCTTTCGATAACCTTTACAATGTCTGTGAGCAGAACAACCATTCTACTATTTCTTTTATCTTTCCTCTTCGCTACAACTTCGACCGCCATAGCCACCACGCACCACCCCCGTCGCCTCCTCCACCAACCGTTTTTCCCTTCTCCAACCACTCAACCACCATCGCAATCTCCCCAGCCAGAGTCTCAAGCTCAACAACCAAAGTACCCTTTATCTACCACGTCCACCACCCCTCAAAGTGCATTTTTTCCCTTCTTGCTGTCACCACCCCCTCCATCGCTGCCGCCTTCCGCGTCGCTTACATCCTTGCCGGCCAATGTTTCCTTTCTCCTTTTCCCTCACCCTCCTTCTTCCTCCATCTCCCATCATCACCTTTTAGTCATCGTCTTAATCTCTCTCTCCCTCCTATTCGCCGCCATACTAGCTACTCTCACTGCTCTCCTCCTCTACTCCCGCCGTCATCAACACCACCCCACCCCCACCACCTTTGAGAAGACCTCCGGCTCTGACAACCTCCGACTTTTCGCGCCGAACACAGTTCCCTCCGATGGCTCCCCAAAACTTCCTTCTCGTCCAGGCGTCCCCAACACAAGCTCAGAGTTTCTCTATCTGGGCACATTAGTAAACTCACGAGCTAGTCCTAATGATCATCCAAAGATCGCCTTTTCGAGCAATGATCGAGTGAAAATTGGTGTTTCATCGTCACCTTATCGTAGACTTGGCTCTCCGGAGCTAAAACCACTTCCACCATTGCCTAAACACAATCATACACCAAGTTATAGAAGCGGTGAAGTGTTAGTTAGTTCTCATAATGAAAGTGAAGATGGTTGGGAGATTGAGGAAGGTGAGGAGTTCTTTTCTCCAAGAGGATCCTTTGGGAGAAAGGAGAGTCTCAATGAGAGTACGGTGCCTTTCGGATCGAGTTCGAGAAGAGAGTTCGAAGTTTTAAACTCAGAAACTTTTGGGTCGAGGAGTTTCAATTCAAGAACTGCCTCGTACCCGTATTCGAATTTATGTTCCCCTGATAATTCTGTGTCGAGTAGTTCGTCTTCAGTGTCAAATTCGAGTCCTAATAGCATAAAGTTTGAATCTTCAGATACCGTCGTGAGCATTCCTGCCCCGGTGAAGTCCTCTTCTGTATTTTCTTCTTCAACCTCGTTATCAAAAAATACCAGTAATTCGCAGCAACAATGTTCAGGCTCTACTACGCAGAAACAAAGGGCTGCAGTAGCAGTAGAGGGTCTTGAAAAGCAATCTGTGCCTGAGAAGATGACGCCACCGCCTCCTCCTCCACTGCCGGAACGGTTTTGGGGGGTTCCCATGGGAAGGCCGGCAGGTCAGGAAGCGGACTGGGTGAGTTCAGGATCTCCACTTCTCATAACTCCTTCAAGGCCAGCAGTGGTTCAAAAGACAGTAACAAGTTCAACGAGTGAGCAAGTTCCAAGCAAGCCAACTGTGGAGAGGAGTGAGGAGACGACCCAGAAACCAAAGTTGAAGCCTTTACATTGGGATAAAGTTAGAGCTAGCTCCGATCGGGCTATGATCTGGGATCAGATTAAATTCAGCTCTTTTCAGTGAGATTCTATCCTTGCACTTTTTGTATGGAATAGTCGTGTTTTGCTTGCCTCGTTCTTGGTATGTGTTTTTTTGGTGCTTGATTGTCATTGAAGTTGGTCTTGTAGTTACTTCATTTGGATGGGATTGCCTAATGCTATATTTGAGAAATTTGTGTGGCTTGTAAGTTGATGATTGCTTCTTTGTTTGAAGGTTGAACGAGGAAATGATTGAGACACTGTTTATTGTAAACAATTCAAATTTGAATATCAAAGAAAACAATGGGAGACGTCAGTCTTTTCCTTTGCTGAGCAATGAGAATCTGGTTCTTGATCCAAAGAAGTCACAGAACATCTCAATATTATTGAGAGCTCTTAATGTGACCACTGATGAAGTTTGCGAAGCCCTTTTGGAAGGTAATGTTGGCATGATAAGCTTTGATACTTGGCATGCATGACAGTTTGTAACCCCATTGAGTGTCTACTATTTTGCTAATCCATATGTGAGCACTTAACTTTGTGACAGAATTGTTTCCACTAAAATGCATTCTACTTCTTAAAATTTTCCTTCTTACCTGCACTCGCTGCTTGTGCTATTCATTCAAACTGTTTTACTCTTATTTTAACTACTCTCTATGTGAGCAGGCAGTTCTGATACATTGGGTACAGAGCTTCTCGAAAGCTTACTAAAGATGGCTCCATCCAAGGAAGAAGAACAGAAACTAAAGGATTTCAAGGATGAATCACCAGTCAAATTAGGATCTGCTGAGAAGTTTCTCAAGGCAGTACTTGACATTCCTTTTGCATTTAAGAGGGTTGATGCAATGCTTTACATTGCTAATTTTGACTTTGAAGTTGAATACCTTAGAAGGTCTTTTGAAACTTTGAAGGTAAATTTTAATTAGCTTCATATCCATGTTTGCTACACGCCGTGTTGACTATATCTTTTTGTCCACATACTCATCTGGATTTTCCCATCGTGACCAAAATATAGGTCTCTTGCATTGTGTATGATTAC
This sequence comes from Erythroxylum havanense, assembly GCA_024752395.1. Lineage (NCBI taxonomy): Eukaryota > Viridiplantae > Streptophyta > Magnoliopsida > Malpighiales > Erythroxylaceae > Erythroxylum > Erythroxylum havanense. The sequence goes on from JANTNU010000001.1 coordinate 20,304,348, forward strand.
ATGTTCGGCTCCAGCTTTCTAACCATGAGAATGATAACATTATTGAACACTTATTTCTCTTTTTAGTCTTTATCCATTACAGGAATGTATTTGTCACTGAATGCAACTATGTGGTTGGTTAGGGAGAGCCAGTGGAGAGGGGGGACTAATATGTGTATGTATTGTTGGTTTTGGGCACACAAATTTCTGTGGATGGGTGTGCCTGGTGTTACACTATTAATTGTAACACCATCGTTCAGAAACAATTTGAACTGATATGAAATCCTGATAGCCTATGCCCTCCTACTCCTGTCATTCACAAAAATATCTATCTCCTCTGTGCTATGTTGTCATATCTCAAGCTTATAAGCAATATCTGATTTTCCACAGGTAGCCTGTGAAGAATTGAGGAGCAGCAAAATGTTCTTAAAGCTTCTAGAAGCAGTGCTGAAGACTGGCAACCGAATGAATGATGGCACTAATCGTGGCAATGCTCGTGCCTTCAAGCTGGATACACTCCTTAAGCTTGTTGGTGTCAAGGGGGCTGATGGCAAAACCACTCTCTTGCATTTTGTTGTACAGGAAATCATAAGATCTGAAGGTTCTCGTCTTTTCAATACAAATCATGATAAACAATTTACTTTTGGGGACGATATTGAATTTAGAAAACTTGGCCTGAAAGTTGTTTCAAGTCTGAGTGGAGAGCTTATCAATGTGAAGAAAGCTGCTGCAATGGATTCAGAGGTACTTAGCAATGAAGTTGCAAAGCTTGCCAACGGAATTACAAAAATTAGGGAAGTTATAAGATTGACTGAAGAAATTCCAATGAAGGAGTGTAACCAGAAATTCGCAGATTCTATGAATGGATTTCTTAAGATGGCTGCGGAAGAAATTGAAAGACTTCAGGTCCAAGGCAGAGCTGCAATATCCCAAGTGAAGGAGATAACTGGGTATTTCCATGGGAAATCAGATAAGGAAGAAGCTCATCCATTCCGAATCTTTATGGTGGTGAGGGATTTCCTTTCCACTCTTGATCATGTCTGTAAAGATGTTGGTAAGATCAACGAGAGAACCATATACAGTTCAGTACGTCCTATGCCAATGAATTCAGCTGCTCAACCAGTTTTTCCTAGCTTAAATAGGAGTCCACTTTATGATTCCCCAGATGATGAAAGTTCATCATTCTCATCTTAGCACTGATCTTCAAAACAGCAAGCCTGCTAGATGTTGGTTTTTGCAAGCAAGATAGGAATCCGATGGAGTTTACTGGACATTGGTTCCGTCAACCTTTGATTGGCTTCCGTTTGTGTAGCTATATATATGTATTCAACTGAGATTTTTGGTACGTATTGTGTTAGATATAGAAACAACCGCATCAGAACATAAAAAAGGCAGCCATGCCTAAATAGTTACTGTCTATCATGTAAATCTGTTAGAGAGTTTCAATCCTCTCTTGATATAAAAGGTGAAGAGAATGATTCATTTCATTTTTATGACTGTTATTTGCATTTTAGAAACTTGATCACTTAAACAGAACTTCAGCGGGTGAATGAATAGATTGTGGAAGGAGAGAGGCGCTGTATAACAGGTTAGCAAGAGGAAAATCCATACGTTTCAGTGTGACTATTTTAGTTTATACCTTAAAGCAGTTTCCGTGACCGCGAATGGAAATTTTCCCTGTTACAAGAGAAAAGTGTTATTGCAATGCAAAAGAAAATTCGACATTTTTAAACCAAGTAATCAACAAATACTTTACATAGTGTTCAATTTATACCGCCAGGCTAGATTTCAAAAGTGAAGCGTCATTATTTAGTGACTTATGTAGCAATGGAGTTTAGATAGAAATGAACTGGGACTGGAGAGGGTCGTTGGTGGGATGGCTATCCTTTCAGCAACTCAACGCCAATTTGATCAATTGTCTGCTTTCTGCTTGCTGATTAAAATCTTGCAGGAACTCCCCATTGAAGTCTTATTTCACCTAAAGAAATCTTTAAGGTTTAGTCCTCTAGCAGTTTTCTGCATCCATACGCTCAAGTACTCTTCGGGCTTCTTCTTCTGTAGCAGGCACAACATTGCGAATCCTCAGTCCCTTCGTAATAGCTTCAGGTCGGACAGTGAATGTGAAGTAGAATTTGTTAGATACCTGTTCAAATTGCATAGCATGTAAGCATCTATTGTAAGCATTTCAAACTTCAATAATCTGCATTTAGTTGCAAATGGTCACCTCACTAGCCCTTAGCTCAGGCCTTGTAACATGGGCTATAACTTCTACATTTATCATCGGCTTGGATGGGTTGTCAATTTCTGTATACAGAACACAAGACTTCAAGCGAAGAAAATTTCCAACATCCACCTGCATTGGTACAACAAATATTACAACCTGACTCGCATGCCATGTTACACAAGGCATCATGTCCTACGTCAAACATTAAACAATTATATACTTTCTGCAAATGTATGTTATATACATTCAAGGGAAATGGATCATATTCCTTTGCATCCTACAAATCTTTTAATATGCATGCTAATCATAGCATTTGCTGTGTTTGATGGATGTTGAAAAGTATTACAACGGGTACTTACAGGCTTAAGGAAATCAACATGATCAACTTCAACAAAACGTGGTGCCACACCAGCAAAAGCATAAGCATTTGAGAAAGCCAATTCAAACGCTTTACGCATCAAGAACCCTCCAAATATGCGTCCATGAACGTTTCGTTGCTGTGGTTGACAGATCAGAGAATTCTCATGGCAAGTATCCTTTATGAGGATGCTATCTCTGTCTGCCAATGCTGGCATGTCACAGAAAACTCGGCCCTCAGCTAATAATGAATTAAGCCTTTCTACATCCTTGTTTCTACTATCCGCTTTTTTCTCTTCTCTCATCTTTTTCCTCGCTTTGTTCCTTTCTTCTGCTTCTTCCCAAAGCAGTTTTTCCTGTTCAGTTTCAGGCTTGATTGGGTTAACGGGGGCTGATTTTCCTGTTTTTGAGTCCCGAGCTACGAATGTGAAATTTGCTACAAGAGCAAGGGAATCTGACGGACTGGAGGTTTCTGTATAACAAGGTTCTATGTTAAACAAAAATTATATTTCTTGGGAAACACAGTTACTCGAGGACTACTACATCACAATATTAATAATATAACTCCAATTGCACAACAAGAACATAAATGAACAAAGCTTTACTGTGAGACATTAAACATCACATTTAGTTCACTGACCACGACCATCAACAAGATGAATTTGCCAAACAGATATTTTGGTACACAACTTTTTCCAACACTTACAATCACACATGCAAATTTATAACCGGCAGCCATTTGACTGTTCGTTTGCAGGAATCTGTCATCCATTTTGTTTACAGATACATATCAGAGAGCAACAGACTAGAACAAGTGATTATAAGTAAATTCCCTGATTTATCTGAAATCCAAATTTAACCACAGAAATACCTTCTGGCGGCTGAGTCACTTCCAATTGAATCTCCATAGAAGACCTTCCAACCCATGTAACAGCACCACCTATTTTGAGGTCAGTATCAACCCTTATTGGTTTTTTCAAAACCATCCTATCGACAGACGCAGTGACCAGCAACAAAGGTCTTGTTGTCCCTTCATCGTTACAGCAGTGCTGGTGGACAAGTTAACTATTGAGTTTACAAAACAATCACTATACCAAATCTTCAACACAGATAAGCAAAGTAAAGAAATTAAGAAAATCACAAGTCTCGAATTCCTTTAGGACCTTATAGGAAATGGTTCCAGCAAGAGCATCAAGGTCTTCAACCAATTTTCCCATCCTAATCTCATTCCAGGGGTTTCTGTACTGCTCTTTTAGTATATAATCGGAAGAGAACTTGTAAAAAACACTTGTCCTGCTCTTTGATGGAGTTTTTGCAATCAACTCGGTCTGTGAAATCCCATCAGTCCGTGGATCAATCTCTTTCTCAAATATTCGTGATCTAGCTTCCCACAAGGCATTTGTCACTGGTGAATGATACATTCCAGGCCACAAACTGATCGGTTTTCGTATGGAAGACCCTGCATCAATTGGTGCTGAGCTATGGATCGTTGGATTCACAGAGGAAATAATCGGCATATCGTCTCGTGGGGTCGAACTATCACTTGAAAGGGCTCTTTCTTGAATACAGGTGCTCGAGATTCGATCAAAGATAGCCATTCTATATCTAGCCTCTGGCTTCTGCGATAACGAAAACTGAGTCTTGGCAATGCGTTCATCATGAAGGCAACAACTTGACGATGAAAAGATAGAACTCGATCCAGAAAAAGACCTACTTGGCGTAAAATTCTGCGAGATCAACACGGGTTTCGATTCATTCGACAAAATGGGCAGATGGGAATTGATGCGTTCGCTGTTCAAGCAACGGTTCGGCAATGAAATTGAACTAGGAGGGGAAAATGTTTCGGTGTCAGGGACTTCTGATGAAAGATGATGATCAAATGTATTGACACCGGAAACAAGACCTTGTCGTATAGATGAATTGGCAAAGATGGTGACTTTGTTGAAGTGGGGCTGGAGTGTAGTAAGGACATGAAGGTACGATGGTCTGCGATTGAGTCTTTGACGATGGTGGGGAAATAGTATTTTGCGGATTTTCATGTTTCAGGATTAGAACTCGAAGAAAGGATTTATTTGTATATTAATTTCATATTATCAAGTAGAGCTAATGATGTTTTTAAGAATTAATTATTTCCTTCTTAATTTGTGTGATATTTTTAATATTCTTACCCTTAAATAAAGTAACATAGTAGAAATTCAAATTAATATATTTTTTATAAAATTGTTACGTTAAATTTAAAAAAAATTATGAAATTTGAAGTGGTTCAATAAAATACAATATGTTACTTTGGTAACATAAAAGAGTGCTTTATAACATTACATGTACGTTATCTTTTATAAATATCTAAGTCATTCTTTTTTTTTTCAACCCACCTTTTAGTCTTTTTATAAAAGAATATAAAATAGTAATGTTTTCTTAACATTGCTATTTTTTATAAAAGAATATAAAAGAATTAATTATTTCCTTCTTAATTTGTGTGATATTTTTAATATTCTTACACTTAAATGAAGTAATATAGTAGAAATTCAAATTAATATGCTGTTTCGGTGATATAAAAGAGTACTTTATAATATTACACATTCATTACCTTTTACAAATAATGTCTAAGTCATTCTTATTATTTTTTTCGCATCCACCTTTGAGTCTTTTATAAAAGAATATAAAATAGTAATGTTTTCTTAACATTATTTTAATTTTTTACTTTTACAAGTTAAATATGTATTTATTTAAAAAATAAAGATAGAGTTTGGTTGGGTCGGTTATATTGGGCCCGAGTCCAGTCTCATGGGCCGATCGATCGGTCCCATATCCATGGTTCAATTTGGGCCCGATCCACACACCCACGGCCTATTAGCATGAGGAAGCCTCCCATGCACGTACGTAAGGAGACGTGAAGAGCTAAAACCTAGCTAAAAACCGTATATAA
>JANTNU010000001.1:20405558-20419400 GCA_024752395.1 Erythroxylum havanense
ATTGAAATGACTCAATCTTTAATTTATATTTAGTGTTTTATAGATAAAATATACTTACTAAATTTTATTTTATTTTATTTTAAAATCTTCTAAGATAGCAATGACAAGCTTATTGGTATTGGAAAAGTAGCAATGCAAATACCAAGAAGGGAATTAGACTAGTGGGGAACTTTAAAAAAGTGGGGAGGAAATAGTTGACTTGACATATGCAAATAGGCTTCGCAATATGTCGGGTTGAGTGGGACCCGCTCAAATTCGAGTTCAATACAAAATTTTGTATTTGGGTATGAGTCTGGCCCGGAGTCTAATCAAGCATAAACATCTCACCTTGACTCGAGCCAAATCAGGCTTGAGCAGCCTGAAACTCATCTAAGCTTGAACAATAATCAATTAAATATATATTAAAATTAAGTAACATCATTTTACTTAAAATTTCAAGCTTTAAGTTGAGCAACCCAACCCTAAGTCTAACATAAAGCCTAAAATTAAAAAAAAAAGTCTAAAGTTAGACCCCAAACTAGGCAACACGAGTCAAGCCCATTGATATCATAATGGACCAGGCTAGTATGGGCAATTTTATCATTCTTAGATACAAACAAATAAGGAATTGTGTTGTTTCTATATCATCTTTTTACTTTTATTTTTTTCCTAAAAATTAAACGAATAATATTGATTCAATGCATAAGCCTAAGGTAATACAATGTAAAGCACATAAGAAGCAATTAATTCAAAAGAAAAAAGAAGCTAAATTATATTGAGGACTAGTATATCACAGTGAAAGGAAACCAAAACAAGTAGTGATTTAAAGTCTAATATGAAACAAATTAATTTAGAGGAACCTATTGTTAAGCATTCTTTGAGATAACTTCAAGTTAGCTCTTCTAGCTAGGTTGATCTCCCTAATGTAATTTATGATTTTAATTTAAAGTTCCCTCTTGTCATTAGATTACTCTTTGAAAACCCTAAGGTTCCTTTCTCTCCAAAGACACTAGCTAAGCATTCCAAAGCTAACTATAAAAACTTGACATCATCATTGCCCAAATAAGGAGGTTTTAGGATCTAATGCTCTATGTCCTTCGAGTCAAAAAGGAGGTTGAAGGCTTTACATCTCCATAGAATATCTTGTCATATGTTACGCGAGAAGGAGCATGAAAAGTAAAGATGATTAATAAATTTTGCTCAAGCATTATATAAATTATAGTTGAAGTTTATAACAGCTCGATTAGAGGTTTTAATTTTATCAAAAGTTGTTAGCTTTTAGTCATAGCTAGGCATATAATAAAAGCTTTAAGGGTGTAGTTGGGAAGAAAAATCTTAAATAATTAAAGTTAGGAACATGATATAAAGGCCCCTAAGGCTCCAATTATCAAACCATAAAGATGTGGAAGAACCATCCATTATATAAATCTTAATGTGAGGTTGAATACAATTTAAAAGTCTGGTGCATGTTTTAAGAAGAGTTAACTCTCTCCTTACCATGCCAAAGATTCATGCCTCTTAAATGATGGCCATAAATCTATTTATCCTAAAGAGAATTTTTCTTTGCAAAAATTCTCCATGTACATTTTGCTAATCAATTTTTTTTCATAATCTAGAGAGATAAGACTCCCAATCCTCCCTCTTTTTTAGGTAAGAGGACATTTGTCTAATGAACCTTAGTATAAGGTTTTAAATTTAAATTACTAATCCACAAAAAAAATCAGATTAAATAACTTTTCTATATTCTTCAATAGCTTCTTAAGGAGCATGAAATGAGAAGCCTAGTATGTAACCTAAATTTTCAAAATTGAGGAGATCATCTACAATCTTGTAGAGAATGTTAGAACTTTGTCCATCTAGATCCCTATTAGATTCCTAATAGCATTAAAAATTACTTAGAAATCATGGAAGAAAAGTTTCTTAGAAGAGATACACACCCCTAAGTACTGTATAGGAACAGAGGAATAGTCATCCCAATAATCCTCCCAAATTCCAAAAATACATGTTCATTGTCGTTAAAGAGAATCATTGAACTCTTCTTCTTATTAATGTGTAGACTTGATAAATTACTGAATTCCTTAAGATTCCATTTAGTGTTGGATAGATGATCTATTTTTATAATTGAGCGCATTCCTATGAAACTTAAAACTCCTCTCTGTATTGATATTTCTTTTAATAATTCTAGGCATAAACTATATAGATATGGTGAATCCCTTTAGCTTAAGTCTCTAACCCCTTGGAGTATATGTTTGATTTCTCCATTCACCATTATACAATAAGAAGTAGTGGTTATGCAAGTTTGAATCCAAGAGATAAACATCTTAGGAAAACCCATAGCTACAAGAACTTGTAAAAGGAAACTCTAATCAAGAGTGTTAAAAGCCTTATGAATATACACTTTTAGTGCAAAAATTTTCCCATGTACTTGAACAAATCCTATGTAATTAGAATATTTTCAACAATACTTCTATCATCATTGAATGCAACTTTGGAGTTATTGATAAGGTCAGGTAAAACCGATTTGACCTATCTATAAATGTCTTATAAATAATCTTATAAAAGGAGCTATAATAGGAAATTGGTCTATAGTATTTTAGAGACGAAGTACAAGAAAACTTAGGAACTAGATAGAGCAAGGTTTTATTTTAGACCCTCAACCTCTTAGAGTTTGAGAAAAATTCCATGATAACATCATATAAATCCCTTTTTATAAATGTTTAAGTTCTTGAAAGAAAAAACCATTAAAACCATCAAAGTCAGGGGCTTTGATTGGGTTAATAGTACTATTTTTTCAATCTTCTTAGTAGTGATGGATTTACATAGGAGCTTACAATGTGAGTTAGTTATAAGGTTAGGAACAACATCACTTATACATGAAAAGGACTACTCATACATCATGGTAACTCCTAGAATATTAATAAAGCATTATTTTATAAGAGTGAGAAGATCTTTCTAATTATTAACTTAAACTCCTATCTCATTTTGCAGAGATATAATGTTATTCTTATTCCTCCTTTATAAAATACTTTTATAGAAACATTTGGAAATTGAACCCCCCTCCTTCAAACATACAATTCTTGAATTTTTAAAATGATTGAGTTATAAATCTACAACACTTCTGTAAAGGAGTTTAAAGTTTCCTTTTTTAATGACTTCCTTATATAATTTTTTTGATGAAAATATAGACCTTTTTGGCCTTCTAAACAATCATTCTAATATTAGGGATAGAAATTGGATGCAATATATATTGAACTCCAATTGAATAGCTTGAATTTTCCTAAAAGTTTGGTAAAAGTTGTACCTTTGAACTAGAAGATTTAGAACACCACTTACAACTTCATTAAAACCTTCCTTAAAAGTAGGTTATTGAAAATTATAAAGGGGATATCCTATTTTTATTCTCCAATAATCTAATAACTATAATTGGATAATGATCAGAGCATAAACTACCTTGAAAGTGACCATTACTATTTGGATAGCCTTGGTTTTTTCAAATAGACCATTTGCCATCCTACCTATTACTCCAATAATTAAGATAAGTGACCTTAATAATGGAAAGGTTAGAAATCAGGTCTTTACTTTATTTTAAGTTGTATCTTACACTTTCAAATTAAAAAGCAAACAATGTACAATTGAAGTCACAAAAAATTAACTAAGGGAAATTAATAGGAGATTTGATATCAGTGAGCTCCTTTTGTAGTGATCCCTCTTAAATGAATAATTTGATGCATGGATGAAGATAATCTGGCTAGCTTCTAATTTTTCAATCTCCATTTGTAGATAAATATCTTACACCGAAGTGTGTATACACAAAATTGTGACCAAATTTGGGTTATAGGCTACCACAATTCTACCAATAAGGTGATGATTATGGTTACTGGCAATACCTTATATGCTTTGAAGGAACTAGACTTTAGAGCAAGGCTTTAGCCCTAATCTAATTTTAAGAAATCCAAAGATCACAAGTTTGATTGAGTTTATAAATTTAGCTATAAGGAACTACTTCTTGAGGTTATTCATATCTTTGTTGTCCCTTGTTAGTATTGTCATAATTAGGGGGACTAGGGGATTTTTTTTTCTTTACACCCAAATTTTATCCTTTCCACTATTTTATAACCATATAAGAAATGTACAGGGAGCTTACCATATGATGGTTTTTCAATAGAAGGCTTAGAAGGAATAACCTCACTTAGAAATGAAACCATATTTTGGTTTTCTAATCCCGATATATTCATATCATTTCCTTCATTTGTCTTTATTAGAGGGGCATAACCTTTATCTTTCTAAGTTAAGGTATGATCCAGTTGAGCTTGTTCATCAAGAAGTGCTTACTTATTCTCCTCACTTTCTTTATTTGACTCTATTAAATGGGTAACCTTTGTAATTCTAGGTGAGGTTTGAACGAATTGAGCTTGATACTATAAAGCTACTTGCTCCTCTTGTCCCAATTTCTTATTTAATAATTCTACATAGTCACCTTTTATGAAGTTTCTAATGATAAAATGCCACAGCTTTCCTTGGTAGGATAGGGAGGGTCTCCACTAATAGGAGATCTTGATAAAGTCCTCCATTAACTTGTCAACTTACCTTAAGCAGAGTAGACGAACCTCCATAAGGAGTTCCTTAGACACATCAACCTTAATGCATAATCTGACATAACCCATATGATATCTCTTAAAGATAGCCTCATCTATGCATACAAGCTTACCAATATCATTAGTAGGTAAGCTCAATCATTCTTTAGACTAATATTCAAGTGGAATTTGGTGGAAGTTAACCCAGATAGGAATTTGCTTCCGTTAGATATCTTTAAGTTTGATCTTTAATCTCCATATTTTAAGGAAAATAGGAAGGTTATTAAATTGTTGAGGCTCCATTTTGATCATCTCATGTGCTAGAGCTTTAATGGAGTATTGGAAAGAAAAAGATGGTCTTTGTTGAGTATTATGTCTAATAAATATCTAACCTTTCTTGCTTTAGTGTGTATAATAAGGGAGACATTATCACTACCCCATCTCTAGTTTTAGGAGGATTATAATGAAATAGGGAGGAAGTGTAGTCCCATAAGACTATTTTCCAAGTGTGATTAGGGGGATATTTGGGCCTTAAAGCTTCACTTATCTCCTAAGAGGAAGGAGTTGGAGATGCTAGAGAGGGATTGGACTAGGATGGAGTTTTAGAGGGTAAAAAAGGGAACTCCAAATTAGAGCACTACCCCAAGTCTACATGTTTCTGTTGAGCTTCCGTTAGGGATTGAAAATCAATAAGACATAGAGGGTTCAAAAAACAATTACTAGGAACGTTAACTTTGTAAGGAAGGAAATAAGAAAACCTAAACTTGTCCTAAAAAGAGCCTATTTTCTTGTCCTAGATTTTTGGAGGACTAGGACATACCAAGGGGAGGAGGATGGGTGAACAAGGATAATGAATGATAGATGAGCTTAAGGAGAAACAACAAAATGTGGAAACAAACTAATAATTAAAGAAGTAAAGGGGTTTGGAGACTAAGGGTTTTAATTATAAAAGAGAGGGAGAAGAGAAGAAAAGAGAACATAGCGGGACCGATAATTAGAAAGTAGAAAATTTTGACAGTTAGTTGTTGTAACTTATGAAAACACAAAATTTAGATTTTTCAACACCAACATTGAGAACCAAATTTAATTTAACAATTTATTATCATTTTTTAAAAACTATAACCAATAAAAAATGAAATAGCATTTAAATGAGTGACAAATTAATTCTGAATTCATGTAATTTCACCATTAGAGAATATTTCGCTTAAATATGTTCCTATTTCTGATTAGATCAAGTATTATTTGAAGTAAAGTTAAAGTATGCTTTATTAAAAACACTTTAAAAATAATGTTGATTGAAATTTGAACTCTTGTAATTTCAATGTAGAATTGGATTTAAGCTATTTATTATACTTGTATTATCTGTTTATGCCATATAATTTTAATTTTATCTTTTCAATGAAAATTAAAATGTTTAAATATTATTTTAATTATTAGTGTAACAATAAAGAACTTTAATTTTGAGTAACCATTATTTCCAAATTATTATAAACTAATTAACATTTAAATGATTGAAACCATACTTGCACCATTAATTCTAATTCCACATTAACAACATAATTGTTGATTTTGATATGATTGTTATTATTAAAGTAAGATTTTAACTAACAATCTTAATTTTGTTTTGTTGATCATTACTTATAGTCCTTAAGTGTTGATTACATAAAAAAAAATTTCTTTTCGCTTTTTAATTCATGTTTCATAATTATGTTTCATTCAACTAAACCCAATGTTTTAAAAGGTCAATATAAGAATCTTTCGTTGGACAAATAGATATTATGCTTAGTGACAATGAAAAGAAATAATTGTTTACTTGTTGTATATTTAGAATGTAAATAACTTATTAGAAATTTAAAGAACTTAGGCTACTTATAAAAATGTATCTAATAATTATAAGCATCAATATAAGTGAAGAGTCCTCCCTATTTAATATAACTAACAATATTTTTATAAAAAGTAACTTAATTATGAAACTAAAAAAATAAAAGTGATTAAATATTTAAAATAAATTAACATAAACAAACCTTAAGGCTTAAGGGTTCACTTAGGAAGAATTTTAATTATCGAGAAAGATTATTTATCAAAGTTGAAATAACAATTAAACTAGGGTATTTATACCCTTTTATAAGGTACACGAGTATATATAATTAGAGAACTATCACCTCTCATGTGTTTAATTAACCCTACTCAAACTTATTAAGTGCAAGTAATCTATTACTTTTCATTATAGTCTAAAGTATCTCTTCCTCTAGATCTAAAATATCTAGTTTACAAATTATCATTTGACTTTCAATCCTTCATACAATCATAAGATTTAATCTATGATGGCTAGGCATAAACTCAAAATAAAGATATGAAAAATCAACCCAATCAATAATAAATCATATTTTAATAATTCAAATGTCCAATATAAAATACATTGTTGCCCTATTTGGAAGATAAGATCCCAAATAAGCTTCGATGGAAGATAAGATCCCAAAGTTTGGTTAAAGTATTCAGTCCCATTATCTGTATGCAATATTTGGATTTTTGTATGAAATTGGGTTTGGATTATAGAATGGAAGTTGATAAACAATGTCCTAACTTTTGTTTTATCATCTAAGAGATAGGTCCAACAAGTATGGGTATGATCATCAATAAAAGGGATAAACCACTTGGTGTTTTTTTGGTTGGGTATATGAAAGGGACCCCATGTATCATAATAAGTGGCTTTAATGGTTTGTAACTAGTTAGGGAAAAAGTATGTTGCTTTTTGGCATACTCACAAATTTCACAATAAAAATCAAATGATCTTTCTTTAGAAAAAATAGAAGGGAATAATTGTTTCATATAATGAAAATTCGGATGACCTATCCTAGCATGCCATAACATAACTTCACTAATTTTATGGATAGATGCTGAGAAAGCATTTTGGTTATATGAAGTTGTCTCCTCTAAGTAGTATAGTCCCTCACACTCCTTATCATAGCCAATCATCTTCCTCGAAGTTAGATCCTGAAAGATATAATGAGAGATAAGGAAATTAGTAGAATAGTTAGAGTTTTTGTCAATTGACTAATGGATAACAAATTGTAATACAACTTCAAAACATGTAAAATAGGTTCTAGGATTATAGAATCAGAAATACGAATACTCCCTTTCCCAACAATAGATGAAAGTTACCCATCTATAACCTTTACTTTCAAATTTCTAGCACAAGGTAAGTAAGTTGTAAACAATTGACACCCACCAGTCATAAGATTAAAGGCACCATAGTCCATAATCCAATATTTTTGGGCTTGAATTATATTATTTAATGCATTTAAAAAACTACCTCTTTGACCTAGGGACCTAGAAGGAATATTATTGAAAGGCTAACCTAAAGTTTGAAATAAGGTAAAGACTCTGTATAATTTTTCCAACTATTTTGGGACTAAATTTTACCTCAGGTTGACTGGTTTTTTCCACTTAGTTTACGGTAACCTAATAGCAATGGTTTTTATTTTGTATGGGCTTCTAATTTGTTGGTTTGCTATGGATCTGCCAACACTCGCCCTTAGAGTGACCGAGTGTGTTGCAATGATCACATTTGGACCTTTTCTTTTGTTGATTTAAATGGGCTCCATATTAGAGCTACAGACCGCACTTGGTCCACCCCTTATTTATGATCTGTGAGATATCAAACTTGATTTTTTTCTAATTCATTTAGAATGCCTCTAATTAATATAACTCGCCGTCGACTCTCCTCTATTTTTATCTCTAAGAAGACTTCCTATAAAGTGGGTAAAAGGCGTCATCCGAGAATCCTCCCTCGTACATCATCTAGTTTATGGTTTAGCCTAGTAAGGAACAAATATTCTCTCATTCTCCACTTTCTTCTTATACGTAACACTATTTGATACACAATCCCATTCTTCTTCTGTACTTAAATCAAGTTCCTACCATAAACCCATCATCTCCATATAGTAATTGGTCACTTTCCTCTCTCCCTGTTTCATCTGCCACAACCTTGTTTTAATTTCAAAGGTTTGGGAGGCATTTTTAGCATTTGAATATGTTTCCTTAACAACATCCCATACCTCTTTCATTATAGGTAGAAATAGATAGGCCTTTTTGATGGAGGGCTTCATTGAATTGACCAGCCATGCAATCACCATTGAGTTTTCAGACCTCCACTTTTGTAGTGCAAGAGCATTGGTGGAAGGTGGTTTATTCACCTCTCCAGTAGGATACCCAATATTCCCTTTTCCATTAATAATCAATGAAATTAATTATGCCCATTCTCTAAAATTTCTTCCATTCAGCTTCTCAATTGTGAATTAGAAGGATGAGCTCAAAATTCCATTAAGATCCATATTAGGAATGGTTTCCTTTTCGTCGAGGGCTTCAAATACCATTGATCCTCTATTTGTGACTCTAATTTTTGTCATGGATGTCACCATCTATACACCGATTTGCTCTGATACCGTGAAGATTTGAGAGAAAAAACAAAACTCATGAATTTACGTGGATTGGTCTATTGAGACCTACGTCTACGGTAACTAAAACTTCTACCTTTTTTTTTCATTTATGTCTCTTATTTTTCTATTTACATCATACATATATAAGGAACCACATTGGCCATTTTAGGAAGTAATATAGAGATTCTGATTTGATACGAAATCCCTGATAATCCTCCTATATATTAAATATTAATTAAAGAAGTAATATTTTGTTGGGATCTTCTCTTATTGACATCTCCAACAATAAATAAATGATAGGCCTTCGAAGTTCACTTGTGAGAAATTTCAATTATTAAACAAGATTATTTATCTAAGTTGTAATAATAATTACTCTAAGATATTTTTGTCCTCGTTAAGGCAAACATGTATACCTAATTAAGGAACTACCATATTTTACATGTGCAATTAACCTTAAATAAACTCCTTTAGAATTGTTAATCTGTTAGTTATTACTATAATTTAAGGTATATCATCCTCCAAATCTAGAATATTTTTTTCCCAGTGTATGTATTATATTTTTCCTTTCAATTTTTCATAGAATTCTTAAGATTGAACCTAGATGGCTAAACATAAATTTAAGCATCAATATTTTTTTGAGAAAAAGGTAGTGAATTAAGCCATTAAAGGCAATTAAGTAGTATAAATAGATTTACAAAAAGAAAAACTACACAGATGTCTCCATATAGAATAAAACATCTATTACATTGCTAAGTTCAACCTCTTGTAAATCTAATATATCCATGAATTACAGACTACACAGTCTATAATCTACTACAATAGTCCAGACTTTGAAGTTTGTATTTGTTTAAACTGATATGACATCTGATCTATTGAAGTATCTTATTGTTAAATTGTTCCTTGGTTAGGCTTCTATCATGAAAAATGTGATTATTTCTTTCATCCCATATAACTTGGACAAGAAATGTGAGTATCAAATAGAAGCACCACTTGACTATAATATTGGGATGTTACATAGTTATGCACCAAGCTTTTATAGGATTCAAATCATCTGGAGCATTATAGATAAAGAATTTGAGTAATTGTGATCTTTACATGGATATATCCAATTCATATTGAAAGAATAAAGGGTTAGTACTTTCCTCAAGACTTTTTACAAGGTATGCACCGATTGGAAATGTTTAAGTACTTCACCATCTTGTCAATAGTTGGTACTTTGTCTTTTATAGCCATCCATAATATAAAGGATGCATGAGCATATAGATGTTTAAACCATACACTTTTGGTCTAACAGATCATGCCAAGATTGCCTTGTAGAACCATTGTACATTAATGATTAGTAAAAAAAAGCCATTCCTAGTATGCTTTTAGATGATGCCATATTTTTTTAATGAATGAAGCATATTTGGATGATCACTAAATAGAGAGAAATGGGAATAAAACTTTTCCTGAATGTTTGCTTGTTTGATAAGGCTTCAAAAATTGTCATATCTTGTTGGAGTAATGGCTTGAGAGAGATATCATTATGTAAGTTGTCTAGGGGTCCAATTGAAAGTCAATTATCAAACTAGAAGCTTGTTGATATACCATTTCCAATAATAGAGACAAAGTCATTCCTGAACAAGTCCTTTCTTTTTATTATAACTCTTAAGGTTCATACTAAAGATGGTTTAATCCTTAAGCTCCAAATTCTCTGATTATTGATGTATATATGGTGAATCTATCTGTACCACAAAGCCTGTTTATTAGCTATTAGCCTCTATAATCTCTTTGAAAGCATTATTTTAAGAGGAATTATCCTAAGTCCTTCTCTGTATTTTGGTAAACATAACCCCTTTCATTGAATTCTAACTCTTCTATAAGCCTCCTCATTTCCTAACCAAAGGAAGTTGCTACTAATCGTATCAATGGATTAAATGATATCGCCAGGAAAGGTCATAGGAGCAACCAAAAAAACATTAACAGAGTTTAAATTATAATTAATAAGCTGAGCCAACAGTACACAAAATCTTGGAACCTTAACTATAAATTTTGCTATTGATTTTTTCAATTAATATGATGAAGTTTCTTGAAGAGAGATTAAAGACAGAGATGTGAATGTCAAGATATATAATATGAAGGACCTAGAAAAAAACAATAATACTCCTTAAAGATTATTCTTTACTCATGGTACCTTTGGAAAGATAGAAACCACACCTAGATCGCTTATTAAAGACTTTAAGAGCGTTCATAATAGTAGAAATAGAAGCGTGGACAGTTTAGAGAGGAGAATGAGATCATCAACAAAATTGATGTTTATGATTTGCGGCTTTCTACATCTTGAGTGAAATTTAAAATTCTTTGTTCTCTCTACAACTCTTTTAAGATTTCTATTGAAGACTTCCATTACTAGAACAAAGACATTGGGGTGAAATTCGACCTCATTGTCGAATTCATTTATAGCTCTTAATAGATTGAGATGGCTAACCATTAATAAGAATATTAAGAGTAAGAATCAATATTAAAAATAATGCATTTAACCTAATTAGCAACTATTCATGTATTAATATCAAAATATGCCACATAAACTACATCCTTAACCTTAACTAGGGATTTAACTACTAAGCGTAATGAAATTTAAACAAAACAAAACAATCTTAACATAAAAGAAAGTAAAGGATAATAAACTAAAAGAAATATCCTTAACTACTTCCAAATGGAGTAAATCTTCTCCTAATCGTACTCTTAAACTCTACTTGATGCCAACAAAAGCTCAAATAAGAATTTATAAAAAGTAGTTACCAAATGTTCTCCTTGTTAAACCTTATTTTTTGTATTTATGGTCTAAGGTTGCATTAAAAGAGTACTAAGGTTGGTGAAATTATGGCTTCTCACATCCTCAAATTCTATATCATGAGCCTAATGCCTCTCCTAAAACTGACACTTGTTAGATTTTGGAACTTTAACGTTTCTAATTAGTATGTAACCAGTGTTTAAATCAAGTTCATAATTGGCACTAGTATACTTCTGTTTCTTAATTATTCTTGATCCCAATGAGTTCACTTCTTCTTACTTCACTTATCACCACCTTCAAACTTAAATTAATCTCTGATAATTCTACAAAGTTATTTTCCACCATGCTAACTTCCAATTCGTTTCAACTTGTTATAATAAATTCTAGAATCTCACCTCTACTTATCGCTTACAACTCGACAAACCACATATAATAAAATATTATATAAGTCATATAAAACACAGTATAAAATTATAGATTATAAACTAATTTATTCCCTATAAATATGCAAAATTTGGACTTATCACATGGCAAGGTATCATAAGAAAATTTATTAAGCCAATTTTCAAACGCATCTTATAAATTTTAATATTAAAGTTTATGTTTTAAAATTAGATATTCTTGTTAAAACATTTAGAAAATATCACGGTGAAGTGCTATAAATGCATTATGCAATTACAAGAAATTCAATGAGTGCTAAATTTATGATGTTATTTATATTATTCAAATTAATTATGTAAAATAAAAATTTTGAAAAAATATATTTATTAGAGATATCACCAAAAATATCTAAAGGATAAAAGATATAAATTGACTTTTATTAAGAGTTTGTTTTCAAACCTACATTTTTAAGTTAACATTTTTTATAAAGTGATATAGTATGTGAATTTTTTTGGACTTCAAATTTTCATAATATTTTAATACTTGTAATACTCTACTGAAATGCCAGAAATGCAATGTGAAAATGATCTTAAAATGATCTTCATAATAAATATCACTACAAGTATCTAAAAATAAGATATAAAGTGGCATTGAATAAGAGTCTCATTTAAATGCTAGTTTAGACTAACATTTTTAAAAGTGTTATGCTACCTAATTTTTAGTGACTTTTTATAAAAGTTTAAATGTTTTAAAAAGTAATGTTAGGTTTATTATAATTATTAGGTAAAGGTGTAGATTTAACTATTACTTTTGGAATAACATTTTAAAAAGTATTATGGTGTCTAATTTTTATTGAATAAATGTCGAAAAAAAGTTAGGTTAACTATAATTATTAGTCAAAAAGTGTAAATTTAACATAACATTTTTACCAACATACATGTTAAACCTTAATTTTTTGAAGCATTCAAAATCCTAAATGGATAGAAATTTTGACATAATTACATTTATATCTGCTATGTATCACATCAATGATAACGTAACATAAGTTTATTATTTTTGTTGGATATATGAGATCCATATATATGATTAAACTTAAACTATTTTTAATCTATTTTTCTTAATTATGTTTAGTTTTAGTATACCCTAATTAACCTTATTAAGCCTAACTATACTGAGATAATATGACTTTACTATAATTAAACTCTTTCTATAAAAAATCTTAATAGGATGAAAAATCCCAATTTGATTAAGTTTGCTCCACATAATCTGAAATTCGAAAAGAAGCTTAATTTTTTTAGCTCATCGTGACAAAGTACATAATGAATGATTTACTATTTCTTAAAGCAATTGATCTACATCACGACCATCCTTTTCCAAGATATCAAACACCCATAATAGTAAGTTCATAAACTTTGTTAAATGGGCTGCTAAAAGCTATCCATATTTATCAAGGAAGTTGAACAAAAAGAAAGACACTCAACTATACATTGCAGTCAGCCATAGACACTTGGATATAGCGAGTGTTTTCATTGAGCTTGATCTCTGGTTTCTATATGCTATCCCCTTCTCTCATTCATTTTTTCTTCTTCTATTAGTTATGATCTTTGCATCTTCTCTTATTTCTAATTTTGTTTCTTCAGCGTTCATGGCTTCTCTCCCCTATTTTTCTCTGTTTCTTATTTTTGTTCCCTAATTC
>JANTNU010000001.1:20680344-20692249 GCA_024752395.1 Erythroxylum havanense
TTGTTCTAAAAGTTACAATAATTCAAATTGAATCACCCAATGAAAAGCGATCACGAGGATCATTTTATATTTCTACAGCATTATTATAAAAAGGTAAAGTGAATTGACCAGCTATAAAACCCCGTATCGTTGCTTCATTTTCAGGCTACTTATGATCGATATGTACGACTTGTAGAAGAGAACATCTACAACATGGAACTTAATTTTGGATAAAGAATCATTTCTATTGCTTCAAGTGTGCCATTCAATAAAAACATGAAAACGATCAAAGGTGAATTGTCCTCTACAGTGAAGGTAATAAGTATTGAAACCAGAGATTGAATGTAACCAAGGGAGAGGCATGTAAGAAAGATGACTTGAATTAGTTGTCAAGGAAAAGAAAACATGTAATAATCCCAATGGATGAGTTGGCAAGAAACTCTCCTAGCTTTAATGAGGTCATAGATTTGAACCTTTCTTATATATGTAGCTATTTAAAACTTGGAGCTAAAATTTTACCTCACATAAGAGACCTACTCGATTTGAGCAGAGATTAATTTAAGTATGGATGGCTTAAAAATACCTTCCCATAATTAGGATCTCTTAAGATAACTTGTGAACCATAAAAAAAAAATACATGTTACGCAACCCCAAAAAAACATTGAAGACAGCTTAAGAATGGAATTAAAGAAGCGATGACCATTCATTCGTTGCGAAGGAATGCAAATAACATATACAAGTTAATCTGAAATAAAGACGTAATAATTTGTTTATATAACTGATTAACAACTAATCGCTGCTACTTTCTAACAAACAAACGAACTTCTACTAAAATTAAACATTATGCTGTTTCTCTAGCTAATGTGCTCTATCCTCAGCAACAATAGCATTGAAATGGTCTCCAACATAAACATGATCATGATCACAAGCACGAATAGTTTCTGGAACTGCATGATCAGTTGCTGAAACTTGGAACTCCATCTCCGTATTAAACTTTTTACATCCCCGCGGACAACGTTCATTTGCAATTAACTGGCACTTGGGTCTTCACTTTCCTGCATTGCAGAGTTGCCTTCAGCAATGTTCTTGCTGCACAGAGTTGTGCGTGATGTAGCAAGTAAGCACTTCTGGCTCTCCACAGGTGGCGGTGCTGATGTATTAACGTGCTCTATGGAGAATGAGGATGCCACTAGGGTCGCCTGAGCAGTATCTGGTTCGCTGCCTCCATGAATCCCACTGTCTTTTCCACCACCTAATATTAACACGAAGTTAATAACAGTGAAATTATGCAGAAGCATAAAACTCTGGCATGCAAATAAAAGGTGACAAGGCATTGGTTCAATTAGAAGGAAACTATTTCTTATCAAGTAAGGTGGAGGAAATTAACTGACAAGCAATCCGAAATGGATTTTGAAATTTAGATGAGAAAAGTTAGTTCAGAAAACATTAAGAATAACCTGTATGAAAAGTCATGATAGAGGGCATGCATGTGTTCGGTGGCACAGAAGAGCTCCCAGCTCCCTTTTTAATTTTTGACTGCAAAAAGACAAAGCGGAATCCAATCAAACAAGTTTTATGCATCAATTAGCAAAAAATTTAGCAGAGCGGTATATTCCAGACCTTCATGGTTTCTTCACAATGTTTAACAACAACTGAGATGTTAGAACAACGGCCATACAATAGTGTGTACGCCCACAAGAGAAGCTTCCTAGGGATGCTCAGGTCAAGAATTTCAACCCCATCCATTCCTGTTTTTATTTCTTTCTCTGTTGCCAGCCTTGACGGAACCAAGTAAAGGTTCAGACCTGAAGGGAGCATTACACAGGAACTCTCACGGTAGAAATTGTATGAGCTTCTAAGCAAAGAGTTGGCCGTCTCATAATTTTCATCTGAAACTTTCCTAATCATAATGTTTTTTATTCTACTCAAGATAGGGCTCCATTTTGATTCAAAAACTTCACAATTGCTAGAGCCATTAGAAGATGAACCCCATAACTCGGTCATCTGCAAATCAATAAAGAGCATATCACTATTTTCCAAGCCACTTTCTGGCAGGTTAAGGGCATGAATCTCTGCCAGTTGTCCAGATTGCCAAGGAGTGATCAAAGCCAGGCTAATTATGAGGGATCGACACCAGGCAATGGAAGCTTGCTGGCAAACCTTCGCACAGTTGCTATTGGACAATCTGGGATTCTTGAAACGCTTCCGTATCTTCTCATTGATTGTTTCAAGCGTCTCGACCTTGCAATTCCACTCCAATGATACAATATATTTTTGGAGATATCTGCAATGAGTGGGGAGAACTTGACTAACATAGGTAAAATTAAGCATCATAAGGTTATGTTAGCAAATGAGGTTACATGACAATTTGAACTTCATGTTTGATAAGACTTCAAATGAAAGAACTGAAAAATAATAAATGTTAGGGGTGGATCTTATAGAGTAGCTTTTAGCATACTTGTCAAAATAGTATTTGGGCTTAAGGGAAGAAATTGGGCAGTTCATTTCAGATGAAAAAGCAGACACATAATTCTAACTGCTCACAAGACTTCACCCAACAAATGCTGATTAAGAATCCTATAGAAATAGAAGCATCAGAACTGCAATGAAGATAGTAAAAAATCAGAACCTTTCTATATACAAGATGAAAGCAATTACCCATATAAATTTCTCTCACATATGTCTGGGTTTCTCATCTCAGGTAAGCTCAATAGTTCAGGCCATAGGTTTCCCTGTTCAATAAACAAAGAAAACATCTTCTCCAGTGTTTGGTCAGAGTTTTTTGGAATGCCAGAGCCAGCAGTCTCAGCTTGATTAATGGATGAGATAAGTGCTTTGATTAACCTCCCAAGAGCCACAGGTACAAGATCTTCGATGCACAATGAGAACTGAATTTAAATCGAAGTCAGAAACTAATTTAAATTGCTCAAAGCAATATCAAGGAGTAAGGTTAGGGATAATGCTTAGGCAGTTATTCACTCGATATGAGTTATCATAACAAGGCCTGTGCAGACAGGCTTCAGAATAAACAATCAATTTACAAGCAATGCCTACTTTGGATGAACCCTTTCCAACAAACTCTCAAGCCAACAAATCCCAACAGACTGTAATAGGAGTTCATTTTCTAATAAGCACATCAAAGTCCGCTTGTTTAGGATTAGTTAACCAAAGCATGGACTTTTTTTCTGTGAAGTGAACAGCATAAAACTGTAAAAGGAAGAATTTTCTGAAGAAATGAGGTCAATGCTGTCAGCAATCTCATACAACAAAAGCAATTTTAGGTGGATGAGCTTTTACCCTCTTGTCAGCCCGAAGGGATATAAAAGCACGATCAAGTGTACAAATGTCTCCAGTCTCTTCCAACAATTTCAAATAGAACAATAAATATTTTCGAATACAGGTAATAAACTTTCTCGAACTTTCTGGTAAATTAACTTCAAGGGATTTCTTGTTCCCGGAAACACCAGGTGTTTTACGCCTGACATATGAAAAAGCAGGGAATAAATTAAACAATAAAGATATGATTGCACATAAAAAGCACTTAAAACTTCTAATTGTGCAAGATCCTTCAGCATATACTTTTTCATGAAATCAATATACTATAAAGACTCATGGAAACTCCAATGAAATAACATATATTGGAAGTTTGTGAAGTTAACATCCTCTCAGTTAATCATAATCATACAGTGGACTTGCCCATGTTTAGTGATATCAATTTCAAGTTTTCCATTAAAACATGACATAAGAGATCGCAAAAGCCAAAAGTCTGAATCACTCATAAAGAATGAGTCCAAATTCTCTGTTGAGTTGTGAACTGTTGCAAGTAATAATGGATCCACATTTATCTGCTGTCCAATTTTTGTCAGACGCCCTTATGGCTATTTTTACCATAAATATTGGTTTGTGGCATTCTTGGTGTATAAAACTCAAATAAGGACTATTGGCATATAGTCTGTACCTTCCCTTCTTAACCATGCCATCGATCTCCCACATATTAATGGTGAAAGATGAGCGAGAAGACTTGAAGCAAAAAGAAAGTTCATCCTTTGCCCTCTCTAGATCACCATTCAAACCCCTTTTATACAGTCCTTGAGCAAGCATATATCTAGCCTTATGAAAATGTTTCAAATCTCCTTCAATGCAAATTTCCAGGGCAGACAGGCAATCATTGTAAAGCATATGCCACAGATCTTCCAAAGGATCCTGACCCTTTTCCTCAAGTTGGTTAGAGTTCCTGCTTTTTGCATCTTCGGCTAAATTGCACATTTCAGATGTCAATTCATTAACAGGGTTCATTACAGTATGGTTTATTGCCTGGCTAAACGAATATCTAGAAATGACCTGCCATGAAGAAGATAATAGAGAATAAGAGACAGACAAATTAGGAGAAATAAAACTTATCCAACTCCAAACATAAAAAGCCGCATTTGTTGACACTCTTCACGCATACAAATGTTATCATTCATTTCAAGTACGCATTGTGAGAACCATAATACATAAAATGAGACTAGAAGTCGTTGGTTAATGATGGATTTATTTTAATTTATATCATTGGCGAAGAGAGACGAATAAACCTTTAGAGCCTCTAGGTTCTGTTTACCACACGAGAAAAGTAACTTTAAGCGAGAAGCATGCATCCTATAGACAGGATCGACTGCAGATGGATTCAAAGCAATGGCCTTATCATAGTACGATAATGATGTCTCTCGAGAGTGTCCTAGCTTTTCACACAGTTTTCCCATATAAAATGCATGTGACCAATCTTGTCTGCAAACCCAAATGAATTCGATAAATCATGTGACAAAATGATATAAAAGAAAATAATAATACAGAAAGTAGCATATAGACCTGTGTGAGAAGGCTTTTGTAAAATGCTTCAACGAATTCTCACAATGTACCATCCATGCTGTATCCTTCGAGGGTACAACAGATCGCTGGTCATAAAAGGGTACCACATTCTGAAGGCTGTCATAGTATACCAATGCCAGCAGCTCATGTATCTCACACTAGAACAATATAAGATTACCTTTTAGGATAATTTCCGAAAACAAACTTATCATAGTAGAAACTAAATTGCATAAGTTATACTGCTCTCATCCTAATCTCAAAAATGAAACACTGTACTCCATTGTTGCCTCAGTAGGATATACATGAACTTCAGGCGTAGCCGTGAAGCTAGTAAATGAAAGCAGCTAATGGTAAGTTAATGTCACATTATAATGCCAAGATATTTTCTACTTCCAAAAGACTTCGAGAATCTGAGACAACCTTTCTACTAGATACGAATAAAGCTACATACTACTGGATTTTCCCAAACTCAGTATTTCAGCGGGACTCTTACTAGGTGTTGTTGTTTAAAAGACTTTTAAGAAACTTATCGTATCATAATCATCATTACAAATTTTTACTTATCTAGTTTTACAGATTATCCTACACTTAAAAGGTATCAAAAAACCATCCAACTAAATTCTAAAACTGTTTAATTGACCTCAACTTTTCAATTTATAAGAGCCAAAATGCATCTGCATCTCGTGACACCTTTATCAGTTGTCAGCAGATTAGCAAACCAGATATACAGGTGGCATAAAAGGTCAAAGTGTAATCATCTAAATAACTCTGGTTCTCAAAAGTGACGCAGACAATAGATCAACCTGCTGAGCTGATGTCTTTGCCAAAGCCAAACTCATTAACAGACAACGCCTACTTCTCCTTCTACTAGTCTCAACTCTCTGAGGTAAAGTATCATTCTTTTTCCATCCAATTACATTTATGTGCTTACTGCCATCATTGAGCAACAGATCTACCTCCTGTTTTAATCAATCACCAACAATAAGAATTAGAGAATGGCCAAAATGATTTCTTTATCTTGGGAAAACAGGTATATTTGTGGTTCATATAAGCATTTATTATGACAAAAGACAAATTGCAATTTTTGCCTCATCATAGATATTTGCTAATCGTTGCCAACTCTCAAAACGTAGAGGATTGTAGAGTAGATCATATTTGAAGAGGTTTGCATTTTGCTGCACAAATTCTTCCCCCTCCTTGGTAAGTACAAAGCCTGGCCATTTGTCAGATGCGCTCATTTCTTCAGATAGAGCTAGAAAATAATACAAGTTGCAATATATATCTGAATATGGCTCCGAGCTGCATGCATTACCAATGTAATTAGCATATTGACAAACAAAGTAACATACTAATAAATTTGATCATTGTCAACATAACCAGTTTATTGAATAAACCAAGTACCTTCCAACCATCAATGCCCTGTGTTGTTTGACACCTCCACTATCTGAAAATATTAGTTTGGTTATGGTCTCAAGATACCCTTCAAACCTGGCCTCCTCTGAGAGTTTCTCCTCACACAGATCATTATCATCTAAGAACTTATCTATTGCATTCCCAGCTAAAATTTCTTCTGGTGGTTGAGGGAAATGCTTGCGAATAGCTCTCAATACCCTTCGAAGTTTTACCAGTCCACTTCTCTGAGACATAAATAGGACACCAACTCAAATGAAAGAGATAGAGATAGAGACAAATAGCCACAGAAAGAGAGAGAGAGATCGCTAACCGAAGAACCCTTTGCATAGGGCAGTATATACTGAAAAACATCTGCACATTGTTCCTTGGTCTGATAGTCTCCACGACTAGTGTTCCTATGCATAGCTAAATCATCATCATAGGATGAATCAGATCTAAGATTGAGACCATATAAGCAGAAAAAGCATTGATCTAAGGCATTATCAAATGTCAACTCAAGTTCCTCCCTCTCATTATCAGCAAGTTCATTTTTTATCTCAGCAGGCTGTTCATTCCATTTTTCTCTTTTGTTCTTTTCCTCCTCACTACTTTGCTTTTCGCATTCTATGACTGTATTACATTTCTCCAGATCTGCATGATATGTTACACCTTTTGTCATAGTTTCCCCATAAACATCATCTATGATCCTGCCCATCTCCACATCCATGCTATCTGACTTCAAATGACAATGAGGCGAAAGCTGGTTATCATGTTGATCTTCCCTACTTGAAAAGTTCAAGCAGGATTTCATCTTCATGTCCAAGGCCAAGAGATGCTTTATCGCAAACCTAAGAAATGTTCCTTCTTCACCATCCTCCCCCACGCAACAGATGCCATATTCAGCAAGCAAATCATGAATTGCTACAATCAATTCAACCTGAGATTAGAAAACACAGGTGTCGATATATGTAAGAAATGAGGATGAGCATCTCAACCAAAGTTTTAAATTCCCAGAAATTGTGACTAACTTGAGTTTTAATGGGAATAGTAGGGACAAGATGTTGAAGTTTGCAGAACGCGATAACTGCATCCAGAAAACAACGTGTTTGCTTCTGTTCGGTTTCATCAGCACTTACTGATACAGAAGAACCCTTACACAGGTAATTAGTTGCAATATGACGCATAACTGCCACCAGCAAAGATTGGATATCACCAATAATTCCCAAGGGAACAAGATTACCATCCTGCAAGTATACATCTCCAATGTCATATAGCAAAATATAAGAAATGTAAAACTCAAATGACTAGAGCTATTTTAACATTCTCCATTAGCATCTTGGAGAAATAAGCTGCTGTACAAATTTTTAAAATGAATATATGGCAAAAGATACAGTGAAATAGTCATCAACAAGATCAACATTTACACTAAGGAATAAATAAGGACTCACATTGATAGAGGTCTTCAAGTGCAAAACACATTGAGAAATTGCCTTAACTTCCTCTGTTAACAAGTTATTCCAATGCTTGCCTACATTTTCTTTTGCTACTGTGTCGCAGGCATAATATGCTCTAAGCTCAATCTTCGGTGCAAATAGTTTACAATCATCAACTCCAGTTAGTACCATGAGAAACTGTAGTTTCCGTCGGTGAGAATTCAGATAAACCTCAAGATCCATTGGCTTTGTCTTCTCACAAGCTTTAAGTAATATATCTAAAGCCAAAAGTTCGGTAGATGCTAATCCTTCTGGTTGCTTATCACCAGCAGGGGATGGCAATGCATCAAGGTAAACACGGTGTGTGGAGAGTATAAGCGGAGCTAGTGAATCTATGCAATCTTGATACATTTCTTTCTCAATCATTGCAAATATAGTCTTCTCAAGTAGAAACTCAAGTTTCAACAAATTAATTTCATAGAGAATTCTGTTTATAGTTAAGTCTGAATTGATTTTTAGGTGTGGCAGCTGAACAGAATAATGAGAATCATTCATTGTTTCCTTGTGTGTCAAAATAGACAAGGAAATACATAACTCTTCATAAGCTTTTGCCTTGTTACCATCCACGATAGATAATTTACCACTTAGCCAGAAGAAGCGAATCCAAAACGAATTTTTATGGCTCAATAAAGAATTAGATTCCCAGAAATTGGTGTCGGTAACCACCAATGGTCTATTCTCTTGATAATTCTTAATTGATAAGCAACTTCCGTTTCCCAATACATGCATCGAGTGGAAAGGATAATCCAAAGCAACAGATTCTATTATTTTACATAGATGGAAGGATGCTTCAGACATGAATTCGGTAAACTTTAAAGAATTAGATGGAAAAGATCCAAGGTCATAGTATAGTTCAGCGAGAAAAAGACTGCACTCAGGAGTTCGATCCTGTCCCCAATATCTTGTCAATTTTTCCAACTCTAGGAGTTTGGAAATTGAATCTTGATATGCAATGCCCCGATTTGCAGTTTTTTCTAAAAGCAAGTGACCGAGATGGTAAGCACCATAGTTTTTTGAAGTTTCTCTTACAAATTGAGATACCTCATCATGTTCGGTATTGCTAGGACATGAAACAGAACAATCAGATGCATGATCAGAACCGCTGCTTCCAGCTCTACCAACAATAAAAGGTTCTAAAAATTGAATTACAACTTTCTCCATGTCCTTACCATTGGTAAAATCCAATTCTTCTTTTCCTGGTTTACGACTCCTAAGCCTCTCAAGACGACTGCTCCGCCTTTCATGAGGCTGTTCATCAAAAAAACTTGGTTCTCCTTGTTTGACAGCAATAGCTTTTTCAGAGTAACTCTCACCAACTGAGACACCTCCATTACTTAAGACAGAATGAAATTTTCTCTTTTCAGTAGGTCCATCATAATTCAAACGAGGCAAATGAATAGCTATCCTGACATCTCCAGATTTTTTTTCATCATTGCCAACATTAGAGGCACTACTATTCAATGGACGTAGGATACCGAGAAGCTCAACAGCAAGGGCCACCCAAGAAAGTTCAGAAAGATGTAATTCAACATTCTTGTTTGGGTTTTTACTAGCAATTGCCCCATCATGAACATCATCAGTTGCTTTCCTCTTGTCAAGAAATTTCAGCCGAGCATGCTTAGGCTCAAGCCTGTCTATACCTCTAGGAGCAAATGGTATTGGTTCCGAATTTGTAATAGTATTTTTCACATGCAAGGCACGCAAATGTGAGGGCCAATGCCTCACAATCAACTCAGCAACAGAAAGGCATGCAACCTCATCACCAATGGCAATTAGAACTTCCAATAGTTTCTCCATGCAATTCCCTGCATGCACAGAAGTGAAATAATTTCATTTCCTGAAGATAGCTAAAATCTAGGAAAGTCAAAACAATTAAAGCAATAGTTGATTTCCTACAGAGGAAGACCATATATAGATAAACATCAAAAGAAGGGGAAAAAAAAAAGATTTAGGCTTACAATTATTAGGGCTACAAAGAAGCCCCTGCTCAAATGCCCAGCGCGATATGCTTAGCAAACCCATTGAACATGACAGAGTTCCTAGCTGGTTCCAGACAACAGAATCTTTTGTATCAATTTCAACAGCTTGAAGATAGCAATGCAGAGCATTCTCGTAATGAAGTGAACCTTGCTGAAGAAAAACAGTGGCCAGATTTTTCAGGGCCAAAAATCTGTGGAAAACAGAAAAATATAAAAATTATTTTGGTCCAGATGACGCCTTATCAACTTTTTACTTCCTGGTGATCAAATCAGCTTACGATCTTAGCTCCTACTGATTAGAAAAATATAAAATTTTCAAATGGAATTAAAGCAGGACGAGAGACACACAGACCTGAGCTGCAGCAAGTGATCATCACTAGGTTTACTATCCACCTAAAGTTGTAAAGAAAAAGAACAAAAACCAACAATTTCTAATTAGAATTACATTGAAAAGAAGGAAGCAAAAGGGGAAACAAAGAGACATGAGAGTTACCTGAGCATTTGAAATCAAAGGATCCTGGAGGACAGACTCCAAAAGTTGTCGGGCTCTGTGGTATTCTTTGGATTGTAACTTGAGAAGGCCGTCGTGGTAGGTTTGCGTGAGATGGAATTCCTGAAATTTTTGGCTTTCTTCTGAATTCAGGAAGAAGAAAAAACAAATGGAGGAGGCAAGCAACAAACTTACCTGAGCTTCTTTGGTGGGAGCTAAGGGCTCCCACTGCTCTCTAGAGTCTGTATCGTTAATTGCGGCAATTGCAAACTGCAACACGCAAGTAAAGTAACTATAAACAAGTCTTTCTATGCAGCCACCACTACTCAGTCTCTGACCAATTAATTTTGCTTACCATTATCAAATCTCCCGCTTCAACAGATGAACGATTACACCACAGTTCAGTTTCTCTGGGTTATTTTTTTGTTTTCTATTGAACCACCCAACCCTTGTCCTTTTTATTTTACAATGCTGCTGCAACGCTGTCGTTTCCATTATCCTGACTGTTAATTTTCCCTAATTCTCAGCTTTCTGACTAACCACGTCACGTCTAATGGTAATCGCTGACATTGTATATTGCCATTGTAACAACACCAAGAACTTGAATCTCTGCTTCTGCATATTGCAAATGATACCAACTTCTACTTCCAAAATATTTTATGCAGAAAGGCACTTCCTTTCTTCTTGGAGGAATCAATTTCGACAATTTTCCCATTTTTTAAACCTTAAGGTACTTATTTTATCCAAAAAACATAAAATAAATATTGTTGATTATCTTTTATCATTTCCAATTTCCTAAAGGTCCACTTTTGTGATCTTATATTTTTCTTTTTTGATAGAATAATTCAAAATTTTATTTTGAATGTAACATTAATATCAACAGATGTTTCTTTGGAATTAAATTCTTGTTATATATCTCAATCTCAATCTCTAATTCTTAATTCTCTTTTTTAATTCTTGTAATCTTTTTAACTGTTAAATCTTTTTTGTAATTCTTGCTTGCCATTATAAAATTACGCTAATTTTTTCTTAATTGTCAATTCTATAATCATCACATCTTTCTTTTTGGTTAAAAACTTGAACTTTTTTTTAACATAAAAGGAAGAAAAATCAAAAAATTACAAAATTAGTTGTGAGAAACAAATCTCCAACATATCCTCTAAAAGGATTGAGATGCACCCTACGGGTGTATGTTCTAGAGAAGTACTCCCAAGCTCAAATTGAGTTGTAAAATTGGCCAGCCAATCTGCACACCGATTGCCCTCCCTGTAAATGTGGCATGGTCAAACGATCCAGTTCTAGGTAAAGAGCTTGTTAATGCCGGGGGCCAGGGGATTAAGGGACATTGAATGCATATATAGGGAAGACAAAATGTTTATAACTGTTAACGAGTCCACTTCTAAGGCAATCTTGCGATATCCTCTCTACCATGCAAGCTGAAGACCAGATAGAACTCTCCAAAGTTCAGCTGATTCATTCTATCGTTATTTTGCTCCCTAATCTCTATTGATTCAATTATGTGTTGATTCTAGATCTTCTAAGGGATTGACTAATCTTTCTCAAAACCTAATCAATTAACCCTAATTGATTACGATATTTCATATTTTGTAACCTCTCGATTCACAAAATCTACCTAACGTTTTCAACTAGTTCTTAGGTAATCTATTGAATAATTGGGTTTTCACACAAGATCTCTCTTTGCATGATTACCAATTTGATATTGA
>JANTNU010000001.1:20792422-20803682 GCA_024752395.1 Erythroxylum havanense
GAGATTTTAGAGGAAGCTCATTTAGCAGCTTATGCTATGCATCCTGGTACTACCAAGATGTATAACACGCTGAAACAGCATTACTGGTGGCCTGGTATAAAAAAGCAAGTAGCAGAATTTGTTTCAAGTGTTTAACTTGTCAGCAGGTCGTACAAACCCAAAACTCCCCTAATTAGGAAAAGCAGAGGGTATCAAAATTGTATTACTACCAAAACCATGAAAATGGGGCATTAGGTATGAGACAGCAAAACTAACCTTTTGGGGCACAGTATCATCGAAATGAACAAAGTACTGCCTAAAACACACAATGCAAATCCCATGGGATAAATTGTCCAAAAAACAACAGAGTGATAAAAATAAAGAAATTCGAAAATAAAGTTGCGACTTACCTGACGACAGAATAGGCAGGATTGTCCTGTAATGGGTTTGGATAGGTCTGGGACACAAGATAAAACCAACAATATGAACACAACTAGACCAAGAAAAAGGGGAGGGAAAGAGAGAGAAATGGCATACAGAAGGTGAATATAATAAGATCCGATGCTGGAGCGTATGTGCTCATATTCATCTAATTAAACTAGAAACCGAAGAAGCCATTACGACAATATCCCATCCCCATCAAGTCCACCCTGAGTTCATCAGCTAATCGAAAGGAAAGACATACACGCATATGCACACGAAACCATAGAAAAGAAAACAAATACAAGAAGTAAAACTAGTGTGAACTTGGAGTCGGTGTATAAAACTGGAAGAGAACTTACAAGAATAGAGTAAATAAAAAATGAGCAAAACTAGAGTTGGCAATCTCATTAGGATATACAGATAATCCAAAGAAAATCATATCACCGAGATGATGTAAAAGGAAAAAGAAAGAGAGATGAGGGAGGCGTACGGGGAGATGAGGAATGTAATCGGACAAGTGAGGCACATCTTCCAGTAGATAGCCAGCCTCACCGTGCACTAGTTTCATTTCAGTGCTTGCGTACAAGAGCCCCATTTCATTTCATACACGCGCCGCCCGGATAATGTTGTCTATTTATAGGAAGCGAGTTCAGACATTCCACGGGCGGAGAAACAACCAATTAATTAGAAGCAGCGTATAATATAACGCCCACCAGTTTTCTTTTTCAAGTTCAGTTTAGTTTGGATGCCAATTTCAGACATTCCACGGGCGGAGAAACAACCAATTAATTAGAAGCAGCGTACAATGCCCACCGGTTTTCTTGAAACTTTTGACGTGCAGGGTATGATGACTATGAGCGAGAGATTAAAATGAAAATTAAATATATATTCTATTGTACTGCCATCCTCATCCTAATCTATCTAATTGCACTCCCATCCTCATCCTAATCTATCAGACAATCGGAAGAATTGGATTCTTGGCTCTTTAATTAATATATATATATAATTATTAAGCTCTTTTTTAGAATTGGATTCTTGGCTCTTTAATTAATATTAAAAAAATTATTAAGCTCTTTTAAAACGAACTCTTTTTTAAATAACAGTAAAAAAATCAACTAATTTTTAAAAAAATTTCTCATAAAAGATATACAGAAAAAAGTTTTACTAATAAAAATTATACTGATATAAACTCAACCAAGCAAAAACTTATTTTTTATCAAAAGCCTTTTTATCTCTACATGTAAATGCAATTATCAAAAATATGTTTAACCATCTGATATTGACAAAGGTGATTTTCGACCTTTCGGAGAGTATGTTGAATCAGATCCACGTAACTTCTTACGTATATGGCGCGATTTCATGCGGATTCGAGTGGCAATTGATATTCATAAGCCACTAAAACGGAAACTCTTCGTAAAGAGACCACAAGGGGAGAAAGTTTGTTTAGATTTTAAGTACAAATGACTGAATACATTATGCTATTTTTGCGACATAGTGGGTCATACTGATCGTTTTTGTCATCTCCTATATGAACATCCGCGAATTCCCCGAGAAAAGTTTGCCTATGGATTGTGGTTAAAAGTTGAATCCAAGAAAACAACCCAAGTCAGAGCTAGATGGCTATGGTCAAAAAATGATATTATGGCATAATTAAATGATAATTCCTCAAATGTTGAATGGATACAATCCGACAATCCCTACTAACATAGGAAACAACACTAATGAAGCCGAGGTTCAAGGGATTCAATTTCCATATGCTAATCTGGTAAATAGTGGATCACGGAGTAATGATGAGCAATATCAACAAATAGAGAACTTGATAGTTGCAAATCCTGCAAAAACCGCATCTTCGATATATACAGTAATGGACACAATCACGGTAGTTGACCCTAAACGAAGACGTCTCTAAGAAGAAGCGGAATTTGAAAATGAAAACATGGAGGAAGAGTTTATTTCTAGCACTCTCGAGAATGGGTAAAAAAACTTAAATCTGGTGGGCTTTGGTTCCAAAGGCGATCTATGAGTACATTAAACTGGAACTGTCGGCTGCTTGAGAACCCACGTACAGTCCGAGTCTTAAATGTTGGACCCAGAATGTTTCATAGAAGTTAAAACTATTTGAAGGAGAAATTTTGGCCAGTAGTCATGAGTAAAGAGCAAATGAATGAAAATTTTTGAACCAAGAAATAATAGGCAAGGTTAAAGTAGTGAATGAGAAATGTGAATATGTCCAAGTTTTATTTTGGTGTTTCTGGTGGATACAAGATCTTGAAGTGAAAAGAATTAAGGTGAAAGTTAGAAGTAGAATTAAAGGCACAAATGAAGTTGCATTTGTGTAGTAAGTGGATGAAGAATAGGTACATATGGGTATATTCTATTAGTGGTGTTCACGATTAAACATGGACTATATATTTCTTCGGATGCTATTGATTTGAGATAGAGTTGAGAATGAGGAGTAAATGAAGTACAAAAGGTCGTCTTAGAATGATTTGTGTTAAGGGAAGATTTTGAAACAAAATGGGTGTTAGATCTGGAAAATTGTTCAAGGAGTAAGTTTCAATCCTTTAGCCACAACTTCTTCTTTAGTTGTCCAAACGAGATGATTCTTGATTTGGATTAAACTAGAAACTTGTGGCTACATTTATTAGGAAGACATCGAATTTAGATTCAGTCTTTAAAAATCCCAAGTTGTCATGAAGTTAAGAATTAGGTGCAGTACAATGAATGAATGTAGAAAATTCATGTTCTATACTTGAGGGAAAATTTGGATTAATCTAGGCTGATTTAGGCTAGATTAGAGAAAGTGTGCCTACTAGTAAGTTGTAGATATTTCTTTTAGCTTTCCAGCAATGTATAGTATAGAATTTTTGGACTTTTAGGTTGAAAACCAGGGTCCTTATGAGGGAGATGTATAAGAGAGGAGTTATATCTTCAGTATTTTTGCTTCTTCTGTGATGACGTCATTGATGATGTCTTCTTTTTCTATGTTTTGCTTCGTCTAAGTTTTACTCCTTTTGTGTTTTGCTCCTTTAGTATTTCGTTCTTCTGAGTTTTGTATCGTCTGGGTTTTTGTATCCTCTGTCTTTTTTATCGTCTGTGTTTTGTTCCATCTGTGTTTTATATCGTCTGTGTTTTGTATCGTTTGCCTTTTGCTATCGTCTGTCTTTTGCTATTGTCTACCTTTTTATTATCTCTGCCTTTTGCTATCGTCTGCCTTTTGCTATCGTCTGCCTTTTTGCTATTGTCTGCCTTTTGCTATCATTTGCCTTTTGTATCTTCTGTTTTTTGCTATCGTCTGTCTTTTGCTATCGTCTGTGTTTTGCTATCGTTTGTGTTTTGCTGACGCGTTATCTTCTGTATTTTGCTGATGCTTCATCTTCTGTGTTTTACTGACGCGTCATCTTCTGTGTTTTGCTGACGAGTCATCTTCTATGTTTTGCTGACGTGTCTTCTTCTGAGTTTTGTTCCTTCTGGGTTACTGTTCATAAACTTCTTCTGGGTTACTGTTTATGAACTTCTTCTGTCTTTTGCTATCTTCTGTGTTTTTGCCGATTTGCTTCTTCTAACTTTTGCATCTTTTGAATTTTGTTTCGTCTGCCTTTTGCTATATCTAAGTTTCTGCCTTTCTCTTCTTCTGTTTTCGTTTCTTCTGTGTTTTGCTATCTTCTGCCTTCCGCTTCTTCTGTTTTCGCTTCGTCTGTGTTTTGCTATCTTCCGGATTACTGTTCATCTTATATCTTCTGCTTCTTTTTTTAATCCTTCAGAAGATAGAATTTTTCTTCAAGGTTTTCACGAAAGTTATAGAGCTAGAAATCTTCTTTAAAACCATATAAGGGAAACCTAACTTCGATATCTGTAGGGAAAGTTATAGCAATTTTCTCACTTCTTTTGTCTTTTTCCATTCGTTTGTTTTTCCTTTGGCTGCGTCAAATCCTATTGTCTGGTCCATTTTGACCCTTCAGATGATAAAAATCTGACCTCAAGATCTTCTTTAAAATTGTAAGTTTCAAAGTTAAATGAAGTGATTTTTGAACTCCTGGATTCCTAACATTTTCTATTTGCGTCTCCATTGAAGGTCATAGCTCTTGGTGTTGATTTGAAAAGGATGGAGTGAATCAAAGAAAGGATAACAATTAAATATTTTCCTAAGCATACCTCAATATTTTAATGATTTCTGGATCAGTAGAACTTCGGATAAGATGATTCTTGTTTCAAGATAAGCTAGATACACGGAACTACAAATGGTATGAAGAAGTTGTAGTCAAATGCAGTTTCTAAGAGGTTTAAATTTCCGATAGGAGTTGTGTATAGTATGCTGATTTGAATAAGAGCAGGCCAAAAAGGTTTGAAGTGTATCTTTTAAATCACTGACCCAAGTGGAATAAAATGTTATGTCAATAGAGAAGGTTCTTCTAGAATAAAGTATTATGTCAGAATATTCAAGGGTGCTTTCAGCAAAACACTTACGTGTAAAAGACATAAGGAAAAAATGGAAGGGCATAATTGGAAGAAGAAGTGTTGTCTTGCCTATAAATGGAAGGAAGCAGAAGAGAATAAAAAAAGGAGAAAGAAAGAGAAAAGGGAATGTCATGAAAAAGAGAGAGAAATACAAAGAGAAGAAGAGAGTGAGCGAGAGAAGAGAAACCAAGCTAGAGTTTCAATTTCCTTAGCCTATAAGGAAGATCTTGAGGTTGTTCAAGAAGATGAAACGGTAGAGGAAGAGAAAAGCTTCCATTTGAGCCAAGGATCTCTTCATTGATGAAAAATCGAAGGGATCGAAAAGACCTATTTCAGTTAGATCAGCTCACGGAGCACACATTAAAGATATAACAGGAAAGAGTCTTAGAGGCCTCAGGTTGTTTATAAAGAGAAGAGACATTCTGAGCAAGCCTGTAAGCAAGGAAATCAAGTGGGTACATGTTTATAATAGAGTAAATAAGCCACTACTGTTGTTCTTTAAAGCAAAGAAATTTTCGGATTTTCATTTACATCATAAGTGTTGCATCTTTTGCTTTTGCATGATTTGTGAAATTTGCTATATGTTTGCTACATGAACCGTGTAATGATTTATAAAGAGATTTTTCAAGTGATTTCTGAAAAGAATAGTAAGTTTATGAAATCAAGTTTTGAAAGCGCATATGAAATATTGTATGCTCATGAAACTCAAGTTTTCAAGAAGTGTCATTTTGGGCAACACAAGTTTACAAGTTATGATATATATGTTATGTGGGTTTGTGGTGGTCCCTCAAGAACCGTCACGTGCACGTTGACTCAAGTATAGGCTTCTCCCGCTGTCCGCTAGTGGCATGGAGCTCCCTCAAGGACTCCCTCAAGAATTTACGACTACACAGGACCATCACATTGGAAATGTGTAGCTCGTCATGTTTTGAACTCATCCAAACCTTTCTGATGTGCTTAGGTGTTTTTGATCTGTTGACAAGTTTGATGCGTACACGATTTATAACTGCTCCTGAATTGTTCGATACATTGAAAATTTTAAGAAAAAGTATTTGAGGATTTTTATCGTGAAATTACTATGGTTTCGAAAATGTGTAATGGCAATGAGGTTTGAAAATGATTTTTGCTTATCTTTTTATTGTAAACTGTTACTCACGAGCTGTCAAACTCACCCCTTCTCTCTTCCCTCTTTAGGTGATAGTTAAGAAGTCGAGTGATCACGAGTATGGGGACGTTACTTCAAATTTTGCATATTTTGGAGTTTAAGTTATCTTTGTAAAATACAAGGATTAGTCTCATTTTAAGAAGTGGTAGTTCTTGTAACTTTTGAAATTTGAGATTTCGGATTTATCTTGTAATGTGGCTTGAAAAGTCATTATAGCTTTATAAAACCCCTTTGTATGTAATGTATTAAAGAGTATGATGTAGTAAAGATACGATCAAGTCATTTGATATTCGCAAGAGGTTGGGTTTCGGAAACAGGTCCCAACATTAAAGGACATAGTGTCCGAAAAGAGACCCAATCTTATTTTCCTTGTGGAAATTAAAATTAGTAGAGAAAAGATTTTACGTATTAAAACAACATTAGGTTTTACGAGTATTTTTGTTGTTGATCCAATTTGAATAAGAGGAGGTTTGGTTCTGTTGTGGAAAGAAAAGCAAATAGCCCACTTAATAAGCTACTCCTAAAATCACATTGACGTGGAGGTTTGTATTGAAGGCATAAAACGTTGGTGTTTAACTGATTTTACGGCTTTCCAAAACATGATAACTGGAGATATGGATGGGACTTGTTTCGAAACCTCCAAGCTCGATCGAACCTACCATGGTGCGTCGTTGGCGATTTCAACGATATTATGTTTCCTAGAGCATTAATGGCGGGGTTTAAACTAGCTCTTTTGGACTGTCACCTACATGATTTGGGGGCTGAGGGCTCCATCTTCACTTAGGAAAACCGGAGAAATGAATCTTCTATTATAAGGGAGAGACTGGATCGGGCAGTGGGAACAACTTCCTGGTCGACCTTATTCTCGATGGCCAAAGTCTTCGTTCTCCAAATAGAGTCTTCCGATCATCTACCCATTTTTCTATCGTTGGGCATTTAGTTAAAGAGGTATGTTCACAGAAGATTTCGTTTTGAGAATGCGTGGACCGTAAAGAAGGATTGTCGACAGATGATAAACAGGGGATGGATGACAGGTATTTTTCGTTCTCTTCAAGAACGTCTAATCTCTTGTTCTCAATTATTACAAACTTGGGTGCAATCTCACCATCAAGAATTCCAGAATCGAATTAGACGGGTTAAACAGTAGATGACCCTCTTGCGAAGACAATCGACGATTAATATGGAACTGTTGAGAGATTTGGAACAGTAGTACAACGACCTATTATTACAACATGAAGTGTACTGGAAACAATGGGCAAAATAACACTGGCTAGCCGAAGGTGATTCTAACTTGAAATTCTTCCACCTGATAGCTTCTCACAAGCACCGAAAAAATTTCATCTCTAAGCTCAAAAATAGTAATGGTGAATGGATTGACTGGGATTCAAGACTATCGAACATGCTTTTGGATTACTACCAACAATTATTCACAGCTTCACTCGGAGATA
Source organism: Erythroxylum havanense (assembly GCA_024752395.1). NCBI lineage: Eukaryota > Viridiplantae > Streptophyta > Magnoliopsida > Malpighiales > Erythroxylaceae > Erythroxylum > Erythroxylum havanense. The sequence continues at coordinate 20,799,896 of JANTNU010000001.1, forward strand.
CAAGCTTGATTTTGCACTACGTAGATTGTAAGGTAACTCCCCTTCAGAATGAATTATTATTGGCCCCATATACAATAAAGGAAGTGCGACAAGCTTTGTTCTCCATACACCCTGATAAATCGTCGAGACCAGATGGTTTCAACCTAGGATTTTTTTAGACCTACTGGGATATAGTTGGAATGGATGTTGTTCAAGAATGTATTAAACACTTAAATAGAGATGCTCTCAAGCCTGGTATGAACAGAACAAATATTATACTTATCCCTAAAAAGAAAGCACCAGAAACAATAGTTGATCACCAAAAACAATAGCTGATCTACGACTTATATCTTTGAGTAATGTCACAGATCGCATTGTCTGCAAAGTACTCAATAATAGATTAAAACAGGTTTTACCTCAGATCATATCAGATACACAGAGTGCTTTTATTCCTAATCGTTTAATCATGGATAATATTATTGTGGCATATGAGCTGTTTCATTCTCTTAAAAGGAAAACTCAGGGCAAATTGGGTTCTTGTTAAGTCAAAAATGACTCTACGATTAATAATTTGATGAAAACCAAATAATAAAGCAGATAGAAATGAGACGCAAAGCAGATACAAAAATGAGACGCAAACAGAAGAAGGAAATGAGATACAAGAAGGAAATGAGACGCAAGAAAAAAATGAGACACAAGACAAAATGAGACGCAAGCGCAAGAAGAAATGAGACGCAAAAAAATGAGATGCAAGTACAAGAAGAAATGAGACGTAAGAAAATGAGACGCAAAGAAAAATGAGACGCAAGAAATGAGATGCAAGACGGAAGCAAAATGAGATGCAAGACAGAAATGAGACATAAGACAAAAATGAGACGCAAGACGAATACAAAAATGAGACGCAAGTAAAGTGAGACGCAAGCAAAATGAGACGCAAGCAAAATAAGATGCAAGAGAAATGAGACGTAAGAAGAAATGAGACGCAAAAAATGAGACAAAGCGAAGCCAAAAATGAGACGGAAGGAAATGAGATGAAAGAATCGAAGACGAAGACCCGATACCACGTCGAATGATAAATCAGTTTGAGTTAGTTACAGAACTCAACTGAATAAGCGTTTCTTTAAAGATCAAAAAACAAGAAGAAAGAAGCAGTTATCAAGAAGCAGTTAAAGACGAAGACTATAAATATGAGTCGGAGTCGAAGACTAAAAAAGTTAGTGAAATTAGAAAAGTTATTGATTTTTAGTAATTTCCAAAAGCTAGAAATTTCATTGTGCTAAACTTATGGCTACTATTGTCTGTAACAAAGCTCGAAACATTCTTTAGTAGAAGGAAGAAAGTTGATAGCCTGAAGAGGCTAAGTCAGAAAAGAATACTTGTTGTAAGAGACTTGAAGAGGCTCGGAGGAAAGAATACTTGTATCTTTGAGAAGTATAGTGAAATCTCAGAAGGGATTCTGAAGACTGGACGTAGCCCACGGTTTGGGGTGAACCGATATAAAATTGCTGTGTCAACTCTCATCTCTCAACTCTCAACTTTTAATTTCTATTGTTGATTGCAATAATTTATAATATTTTTTTAATTGTTTGAGAAAGCAAGTGTTTTTTAAAAGAAGATTGTTTTTAAAAGGGGATCGTTTTTAAAAATGAATATAAAATTCAACCCCCCCTTCTTGTGCATTTTGTATATCAAATATTAAGTCTATACTACTATGTGATTCACTTCAATTGGTATCAGAGCTCGGTGTCCAAGAACCGCCTTAACAAAGTGTGGAAAAAGATCCATGGAAAAATCACACACATATATAGTTGAAGGTGCCTCTGTCACTAGACCTTATGCACTCAATAGAGAAGACTACCATTACTGGAAAGATAGGATGCGGCTCTTCATTGAATCTACTCATATCTCCCTTTGGGAGATAATAAAAAATGGACCGTATACACCGGTAGATGAAGAAGGAAATGCTGTTCCACGAATCAGATGGTCTGCAGAGCAAAAAGCGAAATTTCAACTGAATTCGAAAGCCAAGTTCTTCTTAAGTTATGCCCTAAGCAGAAGTGAGTACGATAAAGTTCACAGATGCGACACTGCGAAGGAGATGTGGGATACATTATCCATCACACACGAAGGCATGAATCAAGTAAAGGAGTCCAAGATAAGCATTCTTGTACACCAATATGAGCTATTTAAAATGAAGGAAGAAGAGTCTATCGATCAGATGTTTGGAAGATTTCAAAATATCATCAATGGACTTAAAGCTCTCGGTAGAACGTACGACAATCCAGATCATATTAGAAAGATCCTCAGAAGTTTACCAAAGAGATGTGGACCAAAAGTTACAGCCGTACAAAAAGCTAAGGATTTGAGCGTATTGAAGCTTGATGAATTGCTTAGATCTCTGAAGATACATGAAGTTGAACTCGATGCAGAAAATAGGCCCAGATGGGACAAATCTATAGCATTGAAGGCCGGATAAAAGAATCAGAAGAATCAAAGGAAGAGGAGTTCATCATCGAAAGCGCTGAAGATTGAAGAAGTCAAGGATGACGATTCCAGCAAATCAGATCATGTTTCAAGCGAAGAAGATGAACTATCATTTATCTTGAGGAAGATCAGACACGTGGAAGAAAAAGGCTAAAGGAAACAAAGAGTCCTACCTCAAAAAGAATAGCAAAGATGAAGGGTCTTGAGAAAGCATCCATCATATGCTATGAATGCAATAAACTGGGACACTATAAGTTCGAATGTCCATTATTAAAAAGAAATCCAAAGAAGATTAGAGAAGGCAAGAAAAGCATGATGGCAACCTGGGAAGATCTAGATTCGTCTGAATCAGATACTGACTCAGAGCCATTGGTGCAAGCAAATATTTGCCTGGTAGTCAAAGAAGAAAGTGACGAGGAGGCAACCTCGAAACTTAATGAATTACAATATGCATATTTAGAATTATTAGAAGATTCTCATGCAATTCTAAAGCAGTATAAGTTGCTTAAGAAAAAGTACATAGAAAACTTGAAGAACTCTCAAGTGTTAGAAAAAGAGAATGTCTGCTTAAAGAAACAAGTAGACGAGATGAAGAAAAAGGCAGTTGTAGATAGATTTGAAGAGATCAATCAGTTGAAACAAAGAATAAATAGTCTTTCAGCTGATCTATCAACATTTACGGAGAGTACGAGAAAAATGAATGATATGTTAGGAAAATACAGACACCCTAATGGTAAAACTGTATTAGGGTTTGCTAAAAATCATATTTAGCATAAAAAGAATTCTGCTCCTCTTAAGAAGAAATTTTATCAGCCTTATCATTATCAAAAAAGTCATCAATTGCATCATCATCATCATACTTTGAATTATGTTAGAACTAATCCTAAAGGACCCAAGAAAATCTGGGTACGTAAGAGACAAATAATATCACCTGCAGATATCTTTCCTTGGAAGAAGCAGCCAGCACCATTGGTACTTGGACAGTGGATGCCACGACACATGACGGGAAGAAGGTCTATGTTCCTAGATCTTCAGTATAAGAAGGGAGGATCGGTAACTTTTGAAGACAACCAGCATGGCAAGATAATTAAAATTGGTAAAATCGGTAAAGATTCCTTTGCATGCATTGATAATGTACTGCTAGTTGATGGTACACAATTTGATTAGTGTCAATCAATTATGTGATTTTGGTTTTGAAGTGTCTTTCAATCAAAATTCTTGTGAAGTCAAAAACAAGGTTGAGTCCATATTCTTTTCTACCAAAAGACAAAACAATCTTTACAAAATCAATTTAGAAGATTTTCAAAATCAAAATATTTCTTGT
>JANTNU010000001.1:21138661-21149326 GCA_024752395.1 Erythroxylum havanense
CATAATAGGAATCTCAGTAGTATGATCACATCACAATTTCCTTCATGCTATGTCATATATCATGGACTTCATTAATTCGCTTATAGATCAATATCCATTCATAAATTATGAACATCAAATTAATGAAATATGCCTTTTTTTATTTATTCATAAAGTATGTACATAACTTTGTACAAAACGCGCTAAAGGCGATTGCCTTTAGCGCACTACTCTAACAGTACCGCGAAGCCCACATGACATCCCAGGACTTTTAGCACGATCGCGCGCTCCCACTGCCTTTCAAGCTTGGCTTTGAGGTTCTGGGATAGAAGAAGACTGCCTCCTTGCTCACTAATGACGGGAGTGATGTCCCCATCTTCAACGATAATAGGATCCTCATCGGGTCAGCCTTGGGACGACACCGGGGGGCCCGCAGCAAGGCTCCCTGTCACTGCCGCAATGTAGGACTACTTGGGTTGGGAAGGCCCTTCCTCTCGTTTACGCGTCCGACCCTTTTTCACTGGTTGACCCTCTGGGTCTAAAGACTCCATCCCCTCAGCACAGTGACCTTGTCCCTGGTAGAGAGCTCCGCCACTAGACTCTTACTAAGCGTTACAAATTAAAATTGTCACCTTTTATCTCTCGAAACTTTCTCTCCCTAGAATTTCAGAGCATTCAAGTTCTTTGAAAAAGATTAGTCTCTTGTCTAGTGAGTGTTGTTTGTATAAGTGTAACTTGAGTAATACCCTTTTTTTTTACTTCAAATTCTTAGCCAGCCACTCACTTTTTAACTTGTTATTCCTTGGGTGTTGGGCTTTTTTTATGGGGCTTTTTTTTATTGCCCACGAGATGTTCTAGGAGAATTTTAATTATGGGAAGACACCTTTAAACTATCCACATTTAGATTAATCCCCGCTCGAGCTAGGTATGTCCCTTGCGGGAGGTAAAGCTCTGGCCCCAAGTTTTAAATGGCTGCATACATGAGGGAGATTCGAACCTGCAATCTCACTTAAGCTAGGAGAGCTCCTTACCAACTCACTTGCGCCTTGGGGTTTTTTTTTTAATGGAACTTTGTCATAACTAGTGCAGTTTCTCTATGCCTTAAAGTTTGATCTACAATCTAAGAACTTGGAATCTCCAACTAAATATGGGACATGAATTGTTGGGAATACCCATAGAAAACCTTAAATGGGGTTGAATCACTAGTTGAATAATAAGTAGTGTTGTATTATCATTCTATCAAAGGAATCTATTCACTCCATTTGTGTGTAGTTTTTTCACAAAAACACCTTAAATGAGTTATCAAGGTCTTATTGTTAACTTTTGTTTGTTGATTTCTTTGAGGGCAATAATTGTTGAATATTTTAAGCTAACTCTTTGTAATCTAAATAATTCTTACTAGAATTTACTAAAAAAGATTGGATTCCTATCACTTATAATAGCTTTAGGAATGCCATGCAAATTAAAATATTTGAGGATGAACAGGGATGCTTCAAGGCAATGAAGTGAGTATATGGGGTGAATCTATCAACCACCACTAGAATCACTAAATTTCCTTTAAACATAGGAAGTTCCTAAATGAAATTCAAGTTGAGCTCCCTTCAACTTCCCTTTGGAATGGCTAAAGGTTAAAATCATCCTAGGAATGCTGAAATTTCATATTTGTTTATTAGCAGAACATGGAAAGTTTAATGTGATTCTTTACATCCTTAGTGAAGCTCTTCCTATAAAAAAGCTTTTGCAACTTCTTGGTGGTAGTTAACATCTCAAAATGACTTTCAGATGCGTATTTATGCCCTATCTTGATTAGTTTTAGTTCCTAATTATGGATTAAACATAATTATTATCCTTCTCTTTCATTTTAAAATCCTTCTCTCCACCTATAAGCCTATGACTTAATGGTCTCTGCATTGAGCTTCTTGATTAAATCCTAAATAGTAAGGTCATGTGTCCAATCTCTTTAATTTCCTCCACTAACATTGTCAATAAGTCTAAACTAGTGAGTCTTGCAGGGCATTAACTGTTTAATTCTCTTTTTTACTCTTAGATTACACTTCAGAATCATATGCTAATTGTTTCAAAAGTCAAGTCTATTAGAAGTGTGTAGTGAAACACTAGTCTAGATGAAACTTAATACTTTTGTAATATGATTGTATAGTGAATAACTTTATATTAAGATAGTGATGCCAATAATTGATAGCTTTGATCATAGCCAGAAACTACTTTTCGTATGTTGATTATCCTTGGTGTCTATTCGCCAAAATCTTGTTTATGATGCTATTAGATGTTTCTCCTATTGAATCCACTACCTTGTTCTCATTTCACTCTCGTCAGCTTCTATGACAAATAATTTAGAAAAAATCATTAAAAGGGTGATTACCATAACAACAATCTTGACCCTTCCTTAAATACTTCTTGTACCTCTTTATTCTAGTTCTAGTTTGAAACATGTTGCTTCTTCAACAATTATCTTAATTGTCTAGCTTTCTCTCTATAATTCTTTATGAATATGTGATAATAGCCAATAATTCCTAGAAATCCTCTTAATTCTTTGATATTCTTAAGATTAGACCATCATTATTTCACAGGCACCTTCCTTCTATTAACAGTTACTCTTTTCTCTAATATTGAATACCCTAAGTGCTTCACTTATCTAACTCCAAACATGCACTTGCTTCTTCTTATGAACAATTGATCTGCTTAAAGTGTGTCCATGGTCTTACTTAAATATTCTAGATGTGATTGGAAAGTGTTGCTATAGATGAATATATCATTAAAAAATACCAATATAAACTACCTTAGGAAGGGCTTAAACATGTCATTCATCAAACATTGGAAGATAAAGGGTGCATTGGATAATCTATCACAAGGAATTCATAATGGCTTTAATGTAAAAGTTATCTTAAAGATGACTTCTGGTTGAACTTGATTTGGTGATAACGTAACCTTAAGTCCAACTTTAAATACCAATTAAAGCCATGCAACTCATTTATGAGCTCTTCAATAAGGGGACTTGGGAATTTATCCTTAATTGTATGTCTGTTGAGCTCACTGTAATTCATACACATGCACCATGGGTTATATTTTTTGTTAACTAAGACCACTTGTGTGGCAAAAGAGCGAGTTTTATTTATGATAAATTCTTATCTCGTCACTTTTTATATATATTATTCTATAACATCTTTTTGTGTTCTAGAAATGATGGCTTCAATAACCTCCTTCAAGTGGATTTGATGATTATGATTTTTTTTCTCTTGAATACCTATGCATAATTAGCTAAGATCCATTTCATTAAAAGTGTTGAGCAGGTTTTATAATAATAAAACTCTCGATACCACAAGACAAATCGTATCTTATAGTGTCAAGGGTATAGTTCCCACCAGGACTATTAAACACCTAAAAAACTTAAAAAGAACTTTGTCTAACGTATTAAGAGTTGATTTGAATTAAAATAAATAACTAAAATTAAAACAGATAATAAAATAAACAAGTACTCAATAATAAAATTGAGTTGCCAGTGAAATTAAGATTGATCAAAGTTGAAGACTTAAGAACTTTTCTATCCTTATTTTGTTTCCCTTGATCTTGATGATTCAATTTATGTTTGATCCAATATATCCTAAAGTTTTGATTGCTCTCTCTCAAGATCTAATCAAGTAATCCTAATTGAATTCGATAGTTAAACAATTGTAATATCTCGATTCACAAAACTACTCCTAACTTATTCAATCATGTAGATAATTAATTTCACAATTAAGATCTCTCTTCAATTGTTTGTTAATTTGATAATTGTAGGTCTATTAAGCTACCAACTCTCGTTGCGCACCTTAACACTAATGACTTGATCTACTCTCTCAATTTGTTACTAAGCATATGCATGACAATTATCACAAACATGCATCAATGTATTGGATTCAACAATAAATAAGGTTCACAAAATAATTCAAGAATAATCCCTAATCTGGATTTAGAAATTCATAATCATGTTTTATATAAGAAAAATCCAATTAATTAATCAAGGCAATGAAAGAAATAAAAGAAAAAGAATAAAATTGATTGAAGTCTTGATCTAGAATGTTGGAATTTCTTTGAAGCTCTTCTTTAATCCTTGTCTTTGATTTGCTTTAATGTAGTGACTATTGCCTCTTTTTGGTATTTTTCATGTTCTTTTATAGTGAAGGTTCTAATGTTGTGTCTAGGGTTTTCCCACTTTGATTAGTTTCAAAAATAGCCCTAAACTCTCAAAACTCACACTTGGCATGATACTGCTTTAAGTTATTGATCGCTCTTTATCATGATAGTGATAGAGAACCGTTCAATGTAAATTGCTTTCGTTATGTACAATCATTCCTTCCTTCAATCCACTTTGGAAGAAGAGGTAGGTTGCTAATGGATCTGCTTCAGGGAAAATGATAGCTTTGGGTCCATATCTGCCTCTATTCTGTGGGTAGTATTGAAATACTTTTTGTTCTTCCTTCCAATCATTGAGGGCTTGAAAACAATCACAAAACATTTTTTATGTAAGTTTTCACATTTCTTCCTTCAAAGCTCTGGTAAGTAAAGCATTGATTTTATCCATATTAATAGGTCTTCCCAATTTTTTCATGTTGGGCTCAAGAGGAGGTTTTTAAGGGCTTGTTTGTGTTGAGGTTTTAATGTTGAGTTTTTAAAGTCGACTACGACTTTTTTAGATTCTTGTCTAGTGGAAAACCTTTTATGTATAATAGAGGATTTTCCTGTGATGTGTACTAATGCTTTGTGTCATTCATCGTAGAGCTCTACCATTGGTCTATTAAAAATCATATAACTTTTTCTTCTTTGAAATCCTCTTTCCGTTGAGAACTGATAGACACTAGTGTGTATTTGGATAAAGAGGGTTGGATAATTTGCTGTGGGGTAATAGGAGAAATAGTAGGTGCAGAGGTTGGTTGAGGTCTTTATTCTGGAGAAAGTTGTTTTTCGAGTAAAGTAGTAGTAGTCCTTAACTGATTAATTTCTTTGGTTACCGTTCCCACTTATTGCTGTAGTTCAAACAATTCGACTTCTTTCTTGGATAATGATTCCTTGAGACTTATAATGGTTGTTTCCATTCTCTAGTTAAGATACCTGCAAGACTGTTGTCATAAGATTTTATATAATGAATATGAAAATTATATTGATTTAATTCTAATTGCCATCGAATTAGTCTTCTATGATTATAATTTGTTTTGATATTGTATTTAGTGAATCCACAAAGATATTTCGAATATGTTTGAATAATAAATTTTATTGGGAATAAATCAATATGCCATTTTCTCAAAGTTTTAAGACAGGCTCATGTTTCTTTTTCATGTATTGGATACTTGCTTTCAGTAGAACTAAATGTTCCATTTATATATTTGCACAATAAATATTGTTTTTGATTGGGTGGTCGTGCCAACAAGCATCCTGCCTATATCCTTAAGAGATATTTCAATGTACGTATTGCTTCTATATCCTCTGTAGTCCATTACCACTGATGTTTTGTATTGCATTTGAGTTGTAATCTTTTTCATTCTTTAGCAAGATTAAAAAACAAATCTTAATTGGATATATAATTAAGTATTCCTAAAAATTGGTATGCATGAGTTCAATTTTTTAAAAGATCGGTAAATTGTTGTATTTTAAGAAAAACATTGGGTTGTAATTTTAAAAAACCATTATGAAATTTGATGCCTAAATATTCAACATTTTGTTGTGCGATTTTAATTTTTTTCTACTTAAAATTAATCCTTTTTCTTACATCGTTGAAGGACAAGTTTCACTTTTTTTAAATGATCTTCTTTATCTGTATTTGAAAAGATAATAATGTCATTGATATAAGCTAATGGAAAATCTTCGAATCGTTCTAAATTGTTATCCATAAAACGTTGATAAATACTATGGGCTTATTTTAAACCAAAAGGTAATATATTCCATTGGAAATGTTTTTGGGGAGAACAAGTAAAAGCAATTAATGGTTTTGTATTTTCATGTAGACTTAGTTGCCAATATCCAGATTTTGTATCCAAGATGCTAAACCATTTATGCCCTTTTAATTTATTTATATAGTCTTTTTGAGGTAATTTATACTTATTATAATACTTTAAAATATATAACTGAAAAACTGGATCGATTACAATGTTATCTTCAAAATAATTTATATTTACAAAATGAAATAGAAACTTTACTTGTTCAAGTTTGTGGTGAACATCCACTAGATCCAATTAAAAATACTAATACCCAACTCACTGAGATAAAATTAAAAGACCCTACACAAGAGATAAATATTCGAAATAATATCCCATACACTCAACAAGATTTACAAGAATTTATTTTTCTACCATCAAGGAAAGAAACAGTGTAAATACTGGTTATGTGAAGAAGAAAGACATTATGCTAATGAATGTCCTAAAGGAAAACAGCCACCAAATCTTAATAAATATAAAGAAAAAGTCAATATGTTAAATTCAGCTTTACAATATACTTTAGAATTCGTAGAATCTGACTATGAAACTGATTCTACTATCAATACTTTATGTTATTATGAATTTCAAGAATTAGAATCAACAAATGAATACGAATACAAGATTTACTCAAGTATAACTGTCATTCTGATAGGTGAATCAATTCCTTCTTGAAATGTTGATTTTAATAAAATCTAAATTGTAGATAAATGTATATATCTGATTTTATGTCGCTTATTCGTTGGTTATTTTCTGTAATTGTTTGTAAATTTGTTCTTGATCAATTAAATTTAGTCTAATATGTCCACTACATTAATCGATTCGAATTGTTGTTTCATGAACAATTTTACCATAAGAAATAATATTCTGTCTATTTATTAAATTTGTTAGAAGAGGATTATGTATATTTTGTCCATATTTTAAGTTTAGTTGAGTTTTAGCTATTTGTTTTTATTTTTCTTTAGATAGTAAGGTGTTTATATGAAAATTACCAGTAGATTCAGTTATTTCTAAAGTATTGATATCTAATTTGGTCTTCTATACTTGGTTGGTTTTCTGTAATTATGTCAGTCATTTTCACTGATGGTGATGATTCTGTAAAGTATTATTTAAATAGTTTAATTCTTTTATATAAAAATTATAGAGATTTTTAGCTAATTCTAATCGTTCTTTTCTCGATTTTATTCCATTTTGATTACTAATAACAAATTGTACATAATTATATTTGTCTTCATAATATTCTTTTTCAGTTTTATATTTATTAACTAAATTGTCAATATATAATATATATTCTTGTAATTGTGTATAGAAATTGCAACTAGTATGATTCATTAAGATGTGTTATATAATGTTCTTTAAATTGATTATGTAAATATTTAGCATCTTCTTTTTCTAATTGATATAGTTCATTATGTCTATTAATTCTATTCTGATAAAGTTGGATTTCTTGAAGTGGTGCATCGGTTAATTGAAGAAAATTATACATGGCAGTAGAAACTTGGATAAGTTTTCTACTAATGCTTAATTTAATAGAAAATACAGTAAATAAAGAACAAATAAATCAAATACAAAAAATAGTAGACAGAAAATTAGACGAATGTAGAAAAAGATGTAGTACAAAGACAACTTGAAGAAATTACTCATTTAGTTTGTAAATTAACACTATAAAATCATTCGTTAAAAAGGAATTTATAAAACCTATAACAGATCAAGACGAAATCATCTATGGATATGAATCTGATCAAGAAATTTTCGTGGACCATGTAAAGAAAAATGACGATCAACCAGAAAGCAGTCAAGCAGTGGAAAAACAAAAAAGAAATCAACAAAGAAGTTAATGGTTTTGTATTTTCATGTAGACGTAGTTGCCAATATCTAGATTTTGCATCTAAGGTTGTAAACCATTTATGTCCTTTCAATTTATTTATAATATAGTCTTTTCAAGGTAATTTATATGCATCTCCAATATTTGCTTCATTTAATTTCTTATAGTTAATAACCGTACGACATTAACCTCTTTTTTGTTCATAATGATTTTTAACATAAAACGTAAGTGCTGAATGTTTATTAGTACTTGGAGAGATTAATTGTTTTGTTAATAATTTGGAACATTCTGAAATAAATTCTTGCACATTTTGTTAAGTATATGAGATATTCTTTTGAATATTTATCTCTTGTGTAGGGTCTTTTAATTTTTTCTCAATGAGTTGGGTATTAGTATTTTTAATTGGATTTAGTGGATGTTCACTACAGACTTGATCAAGTAAGGTTTCTATTTCAGTTTGTAAATATAAATTATTTTAAAGATAAAATTGTAATTGATCCAGTTTTTCAGTTATAAGTTTTAAAGTATTATAATAAGTAGTATGATAAATAGGAATTTTGAGAATGATATATTTTTAATTAAGTGAGTTGATTGTTGGTGTTTTTAGGGTTATATAATGTAAATACTGACAAAAGGGATTATATAATTTTAAAAAATTATTTTTTAGAATAAATGATAAACCAAATTCTTGTTGATAAATTGAGGGTATCGTAAAGGTGTAATTTTCAATAATAATATTATTGTAATAACTTACATATCAAATGTGTTTAATACTTCCATCAGCTATTATGATTTGTAATGGTTTATATAATTTTTTTCCAATTATTTAATAATGTTTGAGTAGCTATACATATTGTAGCTCCTGTAATAATATATGCATTTATTTATTTTATTTTGAATCTGTAATTGAATAAATGTTGTATTCGTATTCGTCTGTTGATTCTGATTCTTGAGATTCATAATAATATAAAGTATTGATAGCAGAATCAATTTCATAGTCGGATTCTATGGGTTCTAAATTATAATGTAAAGCTGAATTTAAAATATTGACTTTTTCTTTATATTTATTAAGATTTGGTGTTTGTTTTCTTTTAAGGCATTCGTTAGCATAATATCCTTCTTCTTTACATAACCTGCATTTTCACTATTTCGTTCCTTGAGGGTAGAAATTTTGTTTGGGTTTAATTTGTCTATATGATTTTTTCGAAGTATTTTTTATAAGATTTAAAAGGAGGTTTTCTATAGAATTGTTTTTTCAGATATTTGCGCCATTTATAATTTTTAAATTTATTTCTAAAATTTAATTTTTTTGATTCTTAGATTAAATTCACAACCATATCGTTGTGGGACTTCTGAATATTTTGAACAACATAATTGAATATTTTATTTTTTTAATGTTTTTATGTAATTTAGCTTCTAGACATTTTTGAGATATTACTTCTTTGACAACTAAAATAGTGTTGCCTAGATTATAAGCTACAAGATTTTTTTCTTTGTTAAGCTAAAAAAAGTTCTTCGACAGTTTTAATTATAGGATATGGTAATTTTTTAATAAAAATTTGAATATACAATTCTTGTTATGTTCTCGTTAATTGATAATAATATTTTTTTTGAATTCATAAATATATGGCTCTAAATAACATATATCACAAATTCATAGATTATTTAAATGCCATAAAGTGTTTTTTTTTCTTTCTTCATTCTTTATTTCTTTTTTATAAGCAGTAGTATCTTTTCCTATGAATTCATTATAAATTTCATTTGCTACCATATGAAAAGCTCATATTGGTTCAAGTACATTTAAAAATCCAGTAGTATGTTTTATGTGTTCTTCATTATCTACTAAATAATTGAGTACAATTCCTGTAGTTTTATAAGTTATAAAATTCCATAAAGTACTTATATTTTGTAATCCTTCAAACGGTTTTTCTAATTGTATTACTAGAGCTAATTTATTTGACTATTAAAGTATCAACTGTTAAGTCAAGAAGACTTCGCTTCTTCTATTAATTTTGATGAAAATCAAATAATAATAATAATAATAGAAGTGTGTGAATTGTTTTAATGCATTTGTTAAGTGCGCAGATAAATGTAAGTGACACAAATCGTCAATTCAAGACGATACTTAAGTAAAAGTTGAATAAGACAAAACATCTTAGATGGATCAGACGAAGTGCGAAGTGCTTGGTCTAAGATACCAGACGAAGCATACGAAATCTATACAAGACAATGCAATTGAAAAATATTTAAGAATGTCAGCCAGTTAGTTGGGATTAGTTACAGGACTCAACTAATAATGATTTTTGAAAGACTCAAAAAGCAGATTTCTCAAAGAAGATAGTTGAAGATTTATGTTATAAATATTAGTTATAGTTGTAAACAAAATATATACAAGAGAAAAGAAAATCTGATTGTACAAAACATACTTAGAGAAATTTTGTATTCAAATGCTCAAGCGCTTAGGTGAAAAAAATATTTTGAGAAAAGGAAGAAAGAAAGTAAGCAAATACATCTGTAACGTGAAGCTCAAACAATATATTTTCAAGTAAAAGAAAGGCTAAAGCCTGGAGAAGCTAAGGAAGCAGATAAAGAATACTTTATGAGGAAGACCTGAAGAGGCTCTACAAGTGTAGAAATAATACTTGTAACGTTAAAGGATATAGTGAAATCTCATACAAACTCTGAAGACTGAACATAGCTCAAGTTTAAGGATGAACTAGTATAAATTACGGTGTCATATTCTCTAACTCTTATTGCTTTAATTTTCTTTTTGTTAGAAGAATAGATACTGATTTTCGTTGTTGCATTACTTATCAAATTAACGGGGCGTTTGGAACACAGTGAATTGAATTCATGGACGAATTGAATTCAATTACATTAATGAAAGTGGAATTGAAT
>JANTNU010000001.1:21215768-21228268 GCA_024752395.1 Erythroxylum havanense
ATATATGATAGAGATAACAAGAGGAAAAGGAAAGATATTGATTTAACAGTGTAGATGCATGAATTGATTTGAACTAAATAGTTCAGTTGTCCTCAATAAATTAAGATTGTATCATATCGCTACTCTACCATTGAAGTGGTGAGTGTGAATTGAAATGAAGCTGTAAGAAGAGTCTAAGAAATTGAGCTGCTTATTTAACTTCCCAACCTTTTTTTTGGTCTCAAGAATTCTTAGAACTATAAACTTCTCCTGTATTCCATACGAATATGGATATGATTAAGAAGGAAGGGCTCCCTTTCTTCTTACTTGTAGCCTTCCTCCCTGATCTAGACTTGGGAGGTTCATCAGGGTTAAACCGTTTTCTGAAGGACTAGATATAGTTGAAGTAGAAGGTTCCCCATTATGGAAGTTGTTAGAGGTAAAGAGGGATCCTGAGCACTATTTTTCATTGGAGTGATGCAAGTGTCAATTAAGGGCAGGTTTGGGGGATCATCTCTATGAGTTGTTTTATTTGGCTAAGAAGGAAACTCAAAATGATTAAGATCACTAGGGGAAGGAGCAACATCAATTTGAGTTAACTTAACTGTGATGGATTAATTTGATTTGAATCAAAAGCATCAATACTATCTTCAAGGGGTATTTCTTGAGACCCCATCTTCGCACGTGTCAGTCTTGAAGATCTTTCATGTAGGCTTCCAGGTTCTAGACAGCGCAGGTTTTGAGCTGGATAATTAGATGACATGATATAACAACGTTCCACGTTTTGAAAGCTTTTCGATAATGAGGGAGGAGGGGATGTCAAAGTCTCCATTGACTTCTGCAAAGTTATATAAGCCCTCTGCGATTATTTAGCAGTTTGGGTGTCCATACATAAAGGTCTTCTAAGCAACGAGTCTCAATCCCTCTTGGGTCCAATATTCTAATGGTAGATTATAGAAATTGATCCACAGGAGGATTTTTTTTTTTCCATTTTACTTCTATTTAACACTATGCAAGGATATCATTTTTAAAGGAAGGGGGGCTTCCCAATGGTTGTGAGGATGACATCCTTACCAAATTTAAATATGAAGTACGTTACATTGTTTAACATTGTTTAACATTTTGCTGTGAATGTCTCCTGTTATTCAGCTATATTAAAACTCTCAATTGATTATTAGTTCTATTTTTAACCCAATTTTAAAAAAAGGGTCAATAGATAGGATTTTTTATTTTTTCATATTTAATTTCTTAGCCTACTTTTTTCTTCTTAGTTAACCATTCCTATGAAAGGATATTAATAATACTAACCAATTTAATTGAGAATAATTATAAATGTATATGAAAAAATTTCCTAAAGTGAAAGAATATTGTCATATTCTAATTAACATACAAATTCATTCAAAAGACACTTAAAATACAAAATTCATAAGTTACCATGCCTTTACAATTTAAATGATCATGTTCTCATAATACACACGTCATAATGCCAACCTAATAAAAAACTATGTTATTGTAAAATTTACACACAATTGATATATAAAAATGCTAAGTCCATACACATTTGATACGCAATTGCATATACAATTTTATAAAATAATAAAACTCTCAATATTGCAAGTATACGAATTGTATCTTGTTGTATCAAAAGGTATTATTCTCACAAGAACTAATAGACAACTAAATAACCTAAAAAGAACTTTGTCTAAGATACTAATAATTGATTTGAATTAAAATGAATTACTGAGATTAAAACAAATAATGAAATGAAACATATAAGAATTGATAACTAAGCTACCAATGAAATTGATCTTGCTCAAAGTTGAAGACTTAAGAATTATTCTACCCTTATTTTATTTCCCTTAATCTTAATGATTCAACTTATGTTTGATCCAAGATATCATAAAGTTTTGATTATTCTCTCACAAGATCTAATCAAATAATCCTAATTGACTTTGATATTTATAGAGTTGTAATTACTTGATTCACAAAACTACTCCTAATTTAATTAGCTGTGAAGTAATCCTATAGAAAATTAATTTCACAATTAAAATCTCTCTCTAATTATTCATTAATCTAATAATTGTAGCCCTATTAAGGTAACAACTTTGTTGCACACCTTAACACTAATAATTTGATACACTCACTCTACTTATTACCAAGTATATGCACGAAAATTATCACAAATATTCATCATTGTGTTGAATTCATACAAGAAATAAGGTTCACGAAATATTTCAAGAACAATCCCTAACAAGGATCTAGAAACCCATAAGCATGTGAAACATAAAAAATACCTTGTCACGAATATCTCACAATTACTCAATTAGGTCATGTTGTTTATTTAGCTTGGTTGGAGCTTCATTTAGCCTTTTTATGCAAAAACAAACATTTTATCTTGAATGCCCTTGATTACTTAGCTATATTACAATTCTCAAGTTCTATTCTTAACCCAATTTTTTAAAAAAGAACCTACAAAATAAAATTTTTATTTTTTATATTTAATTTCTTAGCTTACCTCATTTCTTCTTAGTTAATCACTCTCATGTAAGGGTACTAATAATGCTAACCAGTTCAATTTAATATGATTATAATTGTATATGAACAAATTTTTTAAAGTGAAAGAATAAGTATCATATGCTAATTAACATGCATATTCATCCAAAAGACACTTAAAATATGAAATTCATAAGTTAATATGCCTTCACAATTTAAATGACCATGTTCAAAGCTTAACTAATTCCATTCAGTTCTTGCCATTGACATATTCTCACAATGCACATGTCATAATGCCAACTTAATAAAAACTATACAATTGCAAAATTCACACGAAATTGATATATAAAAATGCAAAATCCACATACACTTGATATGCAATTGCATACACAATTTTATATAATAATAATAAAACTCTTAATATCGCAAGTATACAAATCATGTCTTGTAGTATCAAATAGTATCATTCTCATAAGGACTAATAGACAGTTAAACAACTTGAAATTTGAATTAGAATAAATAACTGAAATTAAAACAAATAATAAACAAAACAGATAAAAATTAATAAGTGATCTACTAATCAAATTGATGTTGATCAAAGTTGAAGATGTAGGAACTATTCTCCTTATTTTGTTTCTCTTAATCTTGTTAATTAAATTTTTGTTTGATTCAAGATATCCTAAATTTCTGATTATTCTCTCTTAAAATCTAATCAAATAACCTTAATTGAATTCGATATTTATAGAGTTGTAATCTCTTGATTCACAAAACTATTCCTAATTTATTCAATTAGAACTGAAGAAATCTTATAGATAATTAATTTCATAATTAAGATCTCTTTTCAGTTGTTCATTAACCTAATAATTGTAGGTCTATTAAGTTAGCAACTTTCGTTGTGCACCTTTGTTAAGTCAAAATGACTTTACTTAGATATAATTTTGATGTATAACTAAGAGAAAAATAAAAAAAACAAATACAGGCGAAGTATATGCATGATAGTTATTACCAAGTATATGCATGATAGTTATTATAAACATTCATCAATGTATTGAAGTCAACAAGAAATAAGCTTCACAAAATATGTCAAGAACAATCCCTAATAGGGATCTAGAAACCCATAATCATGTGAGACATCTTATAAATCCAAATATACATTCAAGACAATGACAAAAATGAAAAGAAAAGAAAGAAAAATTAGTTTGAGTCTTGATCTAGAAATTTGGAATTTCTCTGAAGCTCTTCTTGTTGTCTCCTCATGATCTTTTTTGAATCTGGTGGCTGCTGCATTTTTAGTGTTTTTTATTCTTAAATAATTCTTGAGTTTTCTAGGGTCTTTTTTAGAGTTTCTCTACTTATTTTGGTTCCAAAAATTAAGGATCAATTTTGGCCCGGGTTGACCGAGCCACGGGTGGGCCACAAGCCAACCATGGTCGACCCAACCTACCACCGGCCGACCATGTTTGACATGACTGAGCCACAAACTAACCCAACTCATGGCCCAACCTTTACTTTAAAAATGAAGTAACTTTTGTTTTTTTTCTTAAAAATATAGATATGGTGGGCCTGGTTGGCCCGGTCCCCCTAGTACTCTTGGTCGGGTTGGGCCACGAGTTGATCAACCTATGGTCGGGCCGGCCCATCTAGACTCATTGGGTCGTGACCGAGCCCAGCCTATTGACATCTTTACCAAAATAACCCTGAAATGTCAAAAATATAAAAAATCTTACAAGTTGGAAAAGTTAAAATTTGTTGGAATTACTATTTGTCATGCATGATCGTGCTTCATGTTGTTAATCTTTGTCATGATCATACATTGTGGCATGCTTGTGCCTTCCTTCCTAAGCCCAATATCTTCTTCATTCTTCAATTTCCAAATTTCCAGTACTCATGAACACTTCAAACACCTCTTAAATCATAATATTAAGATTAGCTAAACTAACCAAATACTTAGAATACATACAAACATTAACAATAACACAATTTTAAGCCTATACATATGATAATTATCTAAGAAATACTTGAAAACACACTTGAACATTTATAAGAGCATAATATAATCTACATCTATTATCATGCCCACACTAAAACCTTTACTTTTCCTTAAGAAAAACTAAAAACTAAAAACATACAAAGCACATTAATACACAAACAAACAATCATGTAACAATACAATAATTATATAATGAAATCAAATCTCATAAAATAAACTTTACATCAAACACCAATTACTCAAAACATGCTAGCATACTAACTTATTCCTTTCATGTTTAAGTGCTTAGGTTTGAATATACATATCAATCAAAATATTAACACCCTATTCATACACCTATGATACTTGTAAGCATGCATTTATTATTATTAATCAATAAAAAAGGTAAACTATCATTAAGTAACCTTTCATGAAATTTCTTGCTATTTTTAAACGATTAGTAGGTTTTTATTATAAGACTATTTTAAAAGATTTTCTTTAAGGATAGCCTAGTCTTTTGACATTAAGGTAAACATCTTGTCATGAATATCCCTCGTCACTCAACTAGGTCATGTTGTTTATTTAGGTTGGTTGGAGCATGATACTATCCTTTTGACGCAAAGACAAACATTTTGTTGTAAATGCCCCCAGTTACTCAGCTATATCATAACTCTTAATTGGTTACTAGCTTTATTCTTAACCTTGTTTTTTTAAAAAAAAAGGCTAGCAGAGTATGAATTTTTTAATTTTTCATATTTATTTTCTTAGCCTACCTCATTGCTTCTTCGTTAATCACTCTCATGAAAGGTTATTAATAATGCTAACCAATTCAATTGAATATAATTATAAATGCATATGAAAAAATTTCCAAAAGTGAAAAAATATTTGTGATATCCTAATTAACATACATATTCATCTAAAAGACATTTAAAAAATAGAATTCATAAGTTACTATGCCTTTACAATATAAATGACCATGTTCAAAGTGAAACTAATTCCATTCAATTCTTTCCATTGACACATTCACATAATGCGCACAATATAATGCCAATCGAATAAAAAGCTATACAATTGTAAAATTCACACACAATCGATATATACAAATACAAAATTCACACATACTTGATATGCAATTGCATATATATCCCCACATTTGAACATCATATTGTTTTTACTATGAAGAACAAAATAATACAAATAGTGATAATTGATAATGAATAAAAAGTTAGAGGAAGAATATTTATTGTCTTTGAGTGGTGATGATGTGGGTGGTGGAATTTAAAGACACGCTATGCCATAAGATTTTTAGCACAACTTCCTAACAAATAAACATAAAAAATAAAAATAACAAAGTACCAACAAAATAATATGAAAATAATAATAAAATTTAAAATTTAAAAATCATAATTCTTGGGTTGCCTCCTAAGTAACACTTCGTTCACGTCATTAGTTTAAAATATTATGCCTTTTACCTTTAACTTGGGCCTATAATAAGTGATTTGTTGCCACCATTTTCTCCACATATAATCTGGTGCCCGACAGTGAACATTATGGTGGTTACCACCATGAATGTCACAACACAAGATGGATGTCGGTTGTACTTCTATTATTGGACCCCGCTTCCGGGGCTCAACATTCGGAGTCATAAAATGTGTGCTTGTGCTTGTTACCATGTATGTTTATTCCAATTAACCCTCATTAGTGATCCTCGGTTCATCTTCATTCTCTAATACCATAAGTGTCAGGCCCTATTTTCCGAATCATTCTTATACTGAAGCAAATATTCTATGCTCAACTTCCATCCAGATATTGAAAGTCTTAAGGAGTGGATTAAAATTCTATTCCTCCAGATAATTGGAAGCTCCATGTCTCTAGTTTATTTAGAAACAAAAATCTTCTCATTCACATTTCTTCAACTTCAGAATATATTTTAGGAAATCTTAAATTGGAATCACAATTTGACTTCTTCAGAAAAATTGATTTCCCATTGTCTTAAGTTTCTAATGAATACCCAAATTTCATTTAGAAATTGAACATCTTAAAGGCTGAATCAGAATTTGACTTCTTTATATAATTTGTAAACCTATGTCTCTAGTATACTCCACATTGAAAATCATCTCAATTGGAACCCTACCGATCCATATATATTCAAAATGCCGAAGCATATTCAGTAAAATAACACTAGTTCATACTATTCAATCAAAACCATTTCCCAATCGATTCAGAATGCTTCCAATTTTTGTGGAGAGATAGCACAATGTGTTAGAAATCTATTGTCTCAAGGATCATTTCGTTTAGAGGTCGGATAACAAAGATTAGGTCAAAGGAATCATACAAGGTTCCGTCCTCAATCATATTGAACCTGTTCGGGACAAATGACATAACTTACTCTAGAGATATCATATCAAGATCATTCTTAGAGGGTTTGAAAGAGCACTTCAAAATCTACAACTTTCATAAAATATTGAAGTAAGGTTTTTTCATCTAAAGGGTTATATTTGGACCAAACAATACAAAATCAACGGTGACTAGAAGAAGGTTATAAATAGTACATAGAAGATATCTTGGAATTAGCATAACTTTCTCTAGAGATATTGGATCAAAGTCATTCATAAAGAGTTCGAACGAAGACTTCAATATCTACAACTTTCATGAAGACATTGAAGTGAGATTTTGTCATCCAAAGGGTCAGAATTTGACTAGATGATACAAGATGAGCAGTGATCAGAAGAAGGTTATGAACAGTACACAAAAGATATCTTGCAATTGGCATAAATTTCTCTAGAGACATCGGATTAAGGTCATTCTTAGAAGGTTCAAAAGATAACTTCAATATCTACAACTTCCATGAAAATATAGAAGTGAGATTTTGTCATTTAAAGGGTTAGAATTGGACCAGACAATACAAGATAAATAGTGACCAGAAACTGGTTATGAACAGTACACAAAAGATATCTTGCAATTAGCATAACTTTCTCTAGAGACATACGATTAAGGTCACTCTTAGAGGGATCAAAAAAGGACTTCAATATATACAACTTTCATGAAGACATCAAAGTGATATTTTGTCATTTAAAGGGTCATAATTGGACCAGACGATACAATATGAACAGTGACTAGAAGAAGGTTATGAACAGTACACAGAAGATATCTTGCAATTGACATAACTTTCTCTAGAAACATCGGATTAAGGTCATTCTTAGGAGGTTCAAAAGAGACCTTCAATATATACAACTTTGATGAAGAAATTAAAGCGATATTTTGTCATCTAAAGGGTCATAACTGGACTAGACGATATAATATGAACAGTGACCAGAAGAAGGTTATGAATAGTACATAGAAGATATCTTGAAATTGGCATAACTTTCTCTAGAGACATCGGATTAAGGTAATTCTTAGAGGGTTAGAAAGAGGAATTAAATATATACAACTTTCATGAAGGCATCAAAGTAAGATTTTATCATATAAAGGATCAGAATTGGACCAGACGATACAATATGAATAGTGACTAGAAGAAGGTTATGAACAGTACACAGAAGATATCTTGCAATTAGCATAATGTTCTATAGAGACATTGGATCAAGGTCATTCTTTGATTCTTCAAAAGAGGAATTCAAGATCTACAACTTTTATTAAGACCTTGAAATAGATTTTATCATCTATAGGGTTAAAATTAGACCAGAAGATGTAAGACAAACAGTGCATAGAAGATACAGTCAATACTCCTAAGCATCTCCACTTATAAGGATCATAACTTTCGATTCCGATGTCCAAAAATTTCATACCATATAACGTTGGAAAGCTAGAAGGATAAGCTACAAATTTTTAACAACTTTGCCTAATTCAGCCTAGATTAATCTAGATTTTCCCCTGAACTCAAAAAACAAAATTTTCCCTATGGAAGACTTGAAATTTTGCACTGAGCAAACTTGGAATGTCCTAAGAATAACCATTCAGCCACAAAATCTTAACTCATATGCCCCATTACATTCTACTACATCTGATCAGCCACAATTCCTATCTTTCTTTTCCATAACATCTCACTTATATATATATATATACATATACATATATATGTATATATATATATGTATATGTATATATATGTATATGTATATATATATATCCACAATTTATGTTCAAAAACCATATGCTCAAGCTGATAATCATCTCAATATCATCCATACACAATTCATATTTTCTTAACATCAACAAGAATAAAGTTTTACAAATCTTTAATGGCATTTCAAGCTTCAATACATAATCATCTCAAAATCTCAAATTACAAAGATTCTTAAGCAACTAAACTTGGCATGCAACTAAAACGTTGTACATTCCCAAAACCAACTCAAAATACAAAATAAACAAATTTGGAGTAATTCCCTTAGGCTCTTGATCACTTGATCTTTTAGCCATCACCTGAAGATGGGATGAAAAAGGAGGTGAGCTTAAAAAAGCTCATGGATAATAGTTTATAATGGAACAATAAGCAAAATCTTTGAAGACATTCACTTGTTGTAGAAAATTCTCATTGAGTTCATAAAACACATGTTTCACATCATGTAGTCAAATTCTCAAACTACAAAACATAAATGCATCAAACCTGTTCACACATGATAAGCACATAAGCAAATCAAAATGGTTTGGGTAGATCCAAAACGGAACGTACTACACATTTCTCATAAGGGTCCTGTGTAGTTGTGAACAAAACGTACTAACGCAAATCTCACATAATGGTTTTGCATAGCTGTAAACTTATGGGAGCCCATAAAGGAATTCTATCCCACTAGTGGGTAAGCGAGAGTAGCCTTTTGTCAAAGTGTACTTAACTTAACTTAGGGAACCACCACAAACTCACATAATCATGTATTTCACATCTTGTAAACATATTGCCCAAAATAGCACTTTTTCAAATCTTGATTTCAAATTACTCACAATTTTCCATTTCCTATGTTGATAACACGAATATCATATCATATCAGTATTTCTTAACATACTCACATATATCAGATTACGAATCCAAGACCTTTTTCATCATTAACACTTCTCATAACTATTTCATACAAACCTATTTATGTTGGGCTTAGCTAATCATTTTTCCTAACCTGAGCACACCTTGGCATGGTGATACCTTAAAAGATAATTTATCTTTCACTAAAAAAATTCACATCAGTTTAGTGTTAATCCAATTAACTCTTATGTCTATCTCACTATATTCCATACCCTTGGGGTTGATCCACCTAATTCATTCATCCTTTTTGAATCACTTAAGTTCTAATATTGATCAATTTCACCTATCAGTAACATCTATATCAATTTTGGCCTTCAACCATTTTTAGGCCTTAATCATCACAATACAAAAGCAAACGACTCTTTCTATCATCTAACTCCTTATACAATATTATAATGAAATCACTATGACAATGATTGTGATGCTTAAAATCAAATAGAATTATACTTTGATCTCATGTTCCTATGAACTCCAAAATATAAGCTTTAAGCTTATATCTGACAATTAAGATCGTCGGCAAAATCAAACATTTAGTTACTTGATTCTACATTCTTAGCCGCTAAATGATGTCCCGACATATTTCTACTAGGATGTATAGCTTACGTTACCATTTGTACTTTTCTAATAATCTATTTGCTCTATCATTTTTATTGATTACACATACTTCTTATTTCAATCACAATGTATCATTCTTCCTATTCGATCCCCAAATTCATATATGTTTTCAATCTCTCAATAAGATTCATGATTTCTAAATCCTCAATTTGGGCTTGATTAATCCTTTCAAGTGAAACTGATCTTCAATTCCATGGCAAATAGTACTTTGATTTGCCCAAAATTCAAATTCACATTCTATGCTCCTTTTTACACTAGATCTGATAACCTCAATATCGAATTTTTGCTTAATGTATCAGATATAACACTAACTTTACTTGGAATTACTTATTTGTACAATCATAGTCTTTCAGTACTTATATCAATTGTCTCAATCTCATATTCTATTCTCTCAATTCAATAATTACCTCAAACTTTAATGATCTGTATGTATATATAAATCTAAGATGTTCTTATACATATGCTATCTCCAAACTTTTAGAGCAATCACTTCTATAGCAGCTCTAAATCATGTATCGAATAGTCAACTCATAGGACTTTAGTTGTCTCCATACATTATGAAATCACTTTATTATGCTACATTGGATCTTATCCAAATCTCTTATACAACATCATTGTATACTATAAAATCTCCAAATCTATACAATGTGATTAATATCAATATAATTCTTCAAAATTCTCTTTACTTTCATTACTCATCTGATTTACATGTTTGTTTCAAGCATTCAACTATTCTTCTCAACTTTTGAATACATTTAATATATCATCAAATTTTGCTTGGATTGCTTTAGTCTTTAATAGCATAGTACTGTCGGGGTACTTGTTAACTCAAATGTTTATTATCAAACTCCATATGCCCCCTTGATTAGTTCTCGTAATTCCTTAAATAACTAGTTCCTCAATGAGGTAACATTGTCTCATGTTATTTTCAATTTCCCAATTGACTTCCTTTCTTGAATGATTTTCTTAATTCATTCAATTTCCTTTAATTTCATATTGAACTATTCTACTATCTACTCATTCATAAATATACTTCTCATCTTATTAATTAATGTCTCCTTAAATTCAAGAATCCATTTATATAGTTGGATACTTTACATCAAACAAAATACATACATTCTCAGTAGTATATTCTACCTCTTATGCTTAAGTCTCCGATAGGGATATGTCTCCAATATTTGCTTTTGAATCATTGCGTGTTCATTTTCGATTTGTTCTTTCATTGATCATTCTCATCAGAAACTATCTGGGTTGCTTAATCTAATTCAATGAAATTCTTTTTAGAAAGAAGATTTGTTGCTACTATCATCTATACTATTTTTGCAATCTTTATCAATCATCTGTTATCGTCACTACATGATCAGTCATTCTTAATGCCTCAGGAAGACCAATTTCTATCGTTCTTACAAGGTCATACACTCTAATTACCAAAACACAATGAAATAGTAAGTAGGTATCATCAATCCATCCTATTTTTTCCACATATTTATCTCTAACAATTCACCAATTTATATCTTACACAATTGATACTTTGATCTCCATTGATCCTAGACGATATTTTTCTTTTTTTATCTTTGAATTCATTTCTCATTGTAACATCATCAATAATCTCAATTCCACTAATATCTTCTTATACCAGATCATAACTCTTATCACAACAATTAAACAATCATTCTAACTTCTGAGTTCAACCTTTCAATTCCACTTTGCTTGTACACCTTAACTCTTGTCATTTCCACTTATGTCTCTTTTCTTCTCAGTCAATTCATGAAAAAAAATTTCAAATCCGTATCAATTCGAGTACATATCCACAACAAATTCTGTCACCATATTCACTAACACAATCACAAATACCGAATCTGTGTCTAACATATCAGACTATGTAATATTTCTTATTTCCAAATATCCATAAACTTTTTATTTTCTCACATTCTGATAGATCATCATTCTCTTCTTACTATTTCTATCAGCTCAAACTCTTAACAAATGCTCGTAAGTGTGATTTATATATATGCGCCTCAGACTAAGTGTTGGGACCCGATCCGGGAACCGGATCCCAACCGAAAAACGGAAGCTAAAGAAACGGATAACGAAGCTAATCTGAATTCGAAGCAATCGGAAGTGCAAGTATCGAATTAAAGTGAATCAAGAACAAAACGGATAACATAGACAGATCGGGTACGAATCAAAAGAGGAGAACAAGCGAAAGCGGATCCGACATCCGATAACATACATTTTAACAAACGAACGCGTTGGAAACCTTAGACTCAAACTATCCCAAAATCCGGTATAATTTTTTTTCTTTTTCATTCTTTCTTATACCAATCACATCCATGTAATTTCTCATAGGAAATTTATTCTTAAATCCAAAACTCAACAATCATACATAATCTTATATATATCCATACAAATCTCAAATTACATTTTTATCCC
>JANTNU010000001.1:21228368-21241338 GCA_024752395.1 Erythroxylum havanense
AAGTCAACTCTCAAGTCAAACTTGAGATCACTATTCATCCCCAAAAGTCAAACTTTCTAAATTCTTCAATTTTCACATTCGTTTCATTTCATTGAATATTTTCAAATTTCACTTAAAAATCGGGTTCCAACACTAAGGATCAGGTACAACTTTCTGTTATGATATGACTAAAGTGTATGTAACTTGACATGTATTTCAAAATGCCCACGTAAGATCTCAATTTTGGGCTCTAATATCACACATGTTGAACCTCGGTTCCGGAGCCCAACATTCGGAATCATAAAACATGTGCTTGTGCTTTTTACCATGTATGGTTATTCCAATTAATCCTCATTAGTCATCTTCAGTTCATCTTCATTCTCTGATACCGTAAGTGTCAGGCCCTATTTTTTGAATCATTCTTATACTGAAGCAAATATTCTATGCTCAACTTCCATCCATATATTGAAAGTCTTAGGGACTAAATTAAAATTCTATTCCTCTAGATAATTAGAAGCTCCATGTCTCTAGTTTATTTGGAAACAAAAATCTTCTAATTCACATTTCTTCAACTTTAGAACAGATTTTGGGAAACCTCAAATTGGAATCACAATTTGACTTCTTCAAAAAAATTGGATTCCCACTATCTGAAGTTTCTAATGAATACTCAACTTTCATTACCAAAGTATGTTTAGTAAAATATCCAATTCATCATCTTCCAACTAATACCCTTAATTTGATTCAATCGATATTTTTCAAATCAATAATGAAAGATATAAATTTTTATGAAAAATATATAAATGTGTTAGAAATTCATTGGTTCAAAAATCAGGTCATTTGGAGGTCGGATGAAAAAGTTATGGTCAAAAGAATAAGAGGTGTTCAGATTAGGAAATACCTGTGGGTCGTGATCGTGACACGTGGCAACGCGTGCTTTGCACATACCTTATAGTAGGCACTTGTCACGTGACGAGCAAACGCTAGACGCATAAAAACCCCACTCCATATGCACTGATGTGGTGAGCACATCAACCAACTGACGTTAGCAGACTACTATAGTAATTTTAAAAAACACAAAATTTCATAAATTCCCATAAAGCTATCCTGGGTGTTTTCGGTCAGTTTCTGGGTCCGAGAAATTTATAAAGTAAGTTTTTCCATTTTTCTAAATTCATTACAATAGTAATAAATTAAAGTTTAACTCTAAAAAAAGGAATTAAGATATTTTGAATCTGATTTCAAGTGAATTTTCATACTTCGAACATCATATGAGAGAGATACATGAGGTTATCATGTCTCGAAATTCTTGTTCAGTGTTTAGGTTTACATGATAGTAGATCGAAAAAGGAATTAAGAAATTCTAAATCTATTTTTGAGTGAATTTTTGTGCAACGAACTTGCCATGAGGGAGATACATGAAGTTCTTATGTCTCGAGTGGTTGGTTCAGTGACACACGATAGTCACTTTACTGAGATTTTTCTTTTACAAAAGTCTAAAATGAAGTTTTCAGAGAATGTCTTCAGCACGAGTGTGTGACAATGAGACTATGCATTCAAGTTTTTAGATTTATTGATGTTACATTGTGACATACTATATGCCCATAAAGAATGTGAGGATAATGTAAAGATGTATCTCTTTTGTTTGTAGATTTTTTTTAGTGTTGACGAGGATGTAGTCACCACAGTGGCCTTTCGAGTCAGTATTTTGAATTTTTCTACTTACATGTTAAGGGATGTCTCTGGTTTCATGTTTGGTTATTCTGTCCACATATGTTGGCCTTACATGAGATTTTGAGATGTGCATAAAGGCATTGGATAGAGGAAAGTTGTTACTTGAATGATCTATTCACCCACAGGTGGTAGTGTCATGAGAGTTGATGGTTTGTACTCTGATTGCTTTTATATGGAGGTCTAGTTGCATATATTATGTATTTAGCCCACAGGTGTTTCATAATATGTGTGATCAGATTTTCAATAAAGATACTATTTAATGGCTTTGAGTATTGTTGTTTTCCTACATTTATGCTGATTTAAACATTATCATCTTGAAATCACCTTTTTAGTCAACAAAATCAATGTCACCATGGAAACCTTGACTAGTTTAAATACAAAGAAGTGGACGAAGGATGTATTGAATGCTATAGAGATAGCTGAGGTTGATATAGCCATACGGATGGAAAGGCCATCTTTGCCTACATCCATGAGCTCGAGAGTTCAAAAGGCAACCTATAAAGCTTGGGATTAGTTTAATAGATTATATCTTATGACCATTAAGAGATCCATTCCTAATTATCTACTAAGTGGACTTCCAGACATAGACATAGCAAAAGTTTCTTGATAATATCTCCTAGAGGTACACAATCTCACCGAATATTGAGACAAGTGCCTTGATAAAAGAATTATTCTCCATGAAGTATATATGAGAGAAAGGGGAGAGCACATATTGAGAATGATTCATGTTCACTGTAGATTGAAGATGATGGGACTTCAATGCTTTGATAGCCCATTGCATTGTTGAGAAGGAGAAACTCAAGCTTGCTACTCCTATAGCCCTCGAAGCAACTAAAGAAAAGGCAAAGATAAAGCCTATTTTGTTCAAAGGTAAAAAGTCAAAATCTTCTCCACATGTTGATGATAGTCAAACCAGTGTTGGTAAAGATCCTAGGGATATAAAGAAACCATTAGTATGAGGGTTAAAAGGAAAGAATGTGACCATTAGGTTACTCTTTGGCATATCAATTATGAATCCAATTTTTGATAGTCACATTAAGTACAAATGGTGGCTATTTAGTGGAACAATTGATCAAGGTACGTCTGTGATGTAGTAGTTCATATTAAGGATAAAGCCAAATAAAGAAAAGTAGGATTTGATAACTCACAACAATGAAGAAGTGGACGTAATATCTATAAGGGATGTATGTACTAAACCTTGTTATAAGGTTCATTTGGGTTTTGTATTTGTGATCTTTTGACTAATGTTTTGTATTTATTGCTTTTGTTGTACAGTTGTTATTTAATGCAAAACATAATTGTATAACCTTCTTGTCATATCTCAAATTAGATAAATGCTTCATTGTATCTTGCTAAACAAGTTATGAAAGACCCTGATGAATGAGAAGTCATACATGGTGTGGCGTAAAAGTTTAAGCCACATTTTTAGAATCTAGGGTTGAGAGATTGATCAAGGAAAGCATTTCTCAATTCTAGATTATGATGATCTGGGAAGATGTGTTGACTGTTGCAGGGGTAAGTTGACTAATAAGGATATTAAAGTCAACCCATGCTTCTAACTTGTTGAGTACGATAAATAAAGATATCGGTAGACCTTATATAGTTGCATTGGCAATTCTAAATATATTATGACATTTGTTGATGATTATTCCTATCACAATTATGTGTTCTTGCTTAAAGATTGAAGGTTGAGAACTAATTGGAAAAAGTCATCAAGATAGTTAGATTTAACCGTGGAATAGAATATCGTGAAAAACATGATGTTTCAAGACTTTAAAAGATACTTTTACAAATATTTAGAATCAGTTGGAATAGTGACTTAATTCACTATGTCAAGTAGCTCTAAGCAAAATGGTGTGTTGTCAAAAGGCATAAATGCAGCCTAAAGGACTTGAATATGTTAGTAGTGTACCCTAAGCCAATGGACATATGTGATTTTTGTACCAACATTATGACTTATTAATAATATATTATGAGGTATTCTTTTATACATGCATGTATATATTTATGTAATTTGATTACGTTCCATGAATAATATTAGGCTTATGTCATCAAGTATGTGACTTGATAGTAAAACCATAAGCATTATAATATTATTTTAAAATGTCCCAAGTTGATCGTTATTGGTGGAACAATAATGAATTAAGACTATTATGTGTTCTGATTGATGATCACTTTTTTCTGATCATAGATAAGAGTTATCAAATCAGAAACATAGATATATGTTAGAGAACAAATATTGGACCGACCCACAGAGAGAACACTATATGGTTTCATGTCATTAGTGAATCTCAATATGGTTTGACTTTAGTCCTCTGACCTGAAGTCATCATGGTTCCCTACATGAGAAATTCAGTGTTTTGACATTAGACTAAGTTATCTTTAACTGAATAACAAGTAGTCTTATTTTGGACATTAAATGAATCATACGGAGGGATGTGAATGATGTAGATGGGATTTGTACCTCTCTTAAATGAGAGAGATATCATTTGAGTCTCTTGACAAGTATGACAGAAGAAATGCATGGTCGTGCTCAAATAAATTGATGAGGAATTATCAATGTCATTTGTTATAATCAGTCAACTTGGGGATCAAGAAATTATGATTAATCAAAGGTTGACATGTACCATGCCTTATAAGTAATCTTGATATCGTGTTACAAAGGGATTGAGTTTGTAGCCATGGTTATAGGTTAAATCGGATTACAGATTCTCATTTGATTTGGGTAGTCATAATGTCTTGCTAGAGGCCACTTATAACTTATGGATCTTGAATTGTGATCAAGCTCATTGCCAACATCAAATGAGCCTACAGGGTTGCACATAGAGTCTCTTAGGCCTAATTTATTAGGTATTGAATAAATATATGTGGATATATTTTTTAGGTTGGATTGAATTAAGTTGTTGGGCTTTTATTATATGAGATATAATATGGGCCGAAACTTATTAGGCTTGAATAATTCTAATGGGTTTAGGATTATGAAGTTCTTATTCCTAATAGGAATTAGAATTAGGTTTTCTTTATAAATAGAGAAACTTATATCTCATAAGAGGCGAGACGAAAACTCTAGCCACCTAGACCCAGTTGCGTTCTTCTTCCAAGAGAAAAATTGTGTGGCGTTCAAAAAGGGTTTTAGAACGTGCTAGCACACATTAGTCGCTACCCAGATCGTTCATCCTTGTGTGGATACTGGTAGAGGACATTTGCACACTGCAGCGTCTACAAATCTGAAAAAGAAACAAGTACCAATCCGCGTTAAGAGCTAATTTTGTATGTGTTATAATTTTCGATTTTACTTCTTGCTGTGTAGTATGGTTCATTTCGCTGCGTATTGTGAATACCCGGGCAATAGGCGATCTAATAGAAGAAGTCAATGCAGAACATGACTAATCTACCTAATTATTTAAAAGTGTGGGAAACTTAGTCTGGCACACATTCGTGTATGAGGCTTCCCTACTGAGGTAGTATAATCCTTATAAAGATAAATTACATGCTCGTTCCCTTCACTGCTATTTAGTAAGATATCTCGATCACTTTAAGGCTACAACTTTTATTCTAGAGAAGGAGGGAATGGAACAACGGACTCACAAACAGCTAAGTTTTTGGAGTACAATATCTATGATGATAATGGGCCTATTGACCCTTCAAATGATAGCATGGTGGATACTACAGTTATCATATACCTGCTACTTATAAAGTTAGATCTAAAGGATCTATGTCTTTGTACCGTGCTTGTATAGGAATAGGAACCCATACTTGCATAATATAGGTTCCAATATAGGTTCCTGGGGGTACAAGATCTAATGCAATTAAGTAAATCCACTAGAGTGAGACGACCTATTGTCCCATCTGATTACATAGTCTATCAAGTGTACAGGACTATGCTAGTAGACATGTTACAGATACAGTTACTTTTATAGAAATTATTTCTGGACCCAATGTGGATGTGTGGTGGGATGCAATGAATGATGAGATGCAAGCATGAAGCATAGTAAGGTCTGAGAGCTAGTTGATTTGCATCGAATCTGTAAACTCCTCAGTTGTAATGAAGTTTTAATAACTAAAGGATTTAGGGATAAAGTTCAACAAGTTATGGGCTCCATTTAGTTTCCTAATGATTCACTAAGAGAGAAAGGTTGACTTTATGTTACTTTTTCTCAGATATCCTTGTAAAATACATTTTGAGTGATTAAGGCAATTGTAGCTCATGATGATATAGAGTTACATCAGATGGTTGTCAAAATCATTTTCTTGAGTAAAGACCTTTATGAAGTGGTCTATATGGTACAACCCGAAAGATTTCAGGATCTAGATGGAACTAACATAGTTTACACGCTATGCAAATCAATATATGGTTTTTATCAAAACTTCTAAAAGCGATACCTTACATTTGATAAGGTTTATCCTCTTTCGGCTTCATGACGATTAAAATTAAAAAGATGCTTGTACTATGAGGTCAAGGGGAGAAAAGTTATCTTCCTATTACTGCATGTGGATGATATATTGCTCACGTCAAATTACTTGATTATGTTGTATGAGCTTAAGCAACTTTTGGTTAATAACTTTAACATGAAGGAACTTAGTGTAACATCTTTTGTCCTAATTATTCAAATTCACCGAGATAGATCTTGAAACTCATCAAACCTCTCATAAAATGCAGTTTAGCAAGTGTTGAGATACTAAAGGGAATTAAGGATTATATGTTGACATATAGTACAGTCAACAGACTAAAACTCATAGGGAGATTTAGATTTTAGCCATGCGTCTGTATGATCAAAAGTCCTCTTAAGATTATAGTTTTAAGTTTGCAGATGGTATAATGTTGTAAAAGTATGTTAAGTAGACACAGGTAACTTCTTTGACTATGCATGCAGAGTGCATGCTATAGGGCTACTTTATAGACGATTTAGCTCAGAAACTTGATTTCTGAGTTGTTTGTAGTTGATTCGGTAGTTAGACCCATTTGGTTGTACTATTGTAATCTTCTTGTCGTGTTGTTTAATAGTAACAAAGAATATCACAAGGTCTTAGCAATTAAAGGTCAATTATTTGGTCATAAAGATGTTGATACAAAATTGTAACATTAAGGTTTGGAATATTTAAAGACTGAGGAAAATTTAGTAGATCCTTTAACTAAAAGACTTCACCCACTTGTGTTTGCGACATAAGTATACAAGATAGGTGTTTGACGTCCTTAGACACTGTTAGTTAGGGAATCATTATGTTTGCTCCATGTACATTTGTACATTTTGATGTATTATGACAGTATGAGGGTTCATCAATAAAGATGATCATTGTTTATCCTCAGTAATACGTGTTGTCATATATTGTCATAATATGTATGAAAGTCTTAAGATTTGTGTAGATCTTAAGCATTTAAAGATCGTTGGGTATATATACAAATTGATCTTATGCTTATGCCATTTAGACGTATACAGTTCTAGTACGGATATCCATGAATTTGACATGACATAGGGGCATATAAGCTTTTAATCCCATAAAGGTTCTCTAATGTAGTTTAGTATTCGGTTAGAGAATATAAAGGTTTTCTCTAATGTAGTTTAACATTTGGTAGGAGGAAACAAATTTTTTCTAATGCTGTTTAGCATTCGGTAAGAGAAAACAGGATTTTTTAAATGTAGTTTAGCAAATGTGGTTTAGAATAAAGTTGGACGAATTGAGACCTACAAACGAAAATCATATAATTTAGAACATAAAGTTATCATCTTAGTTTGTCATACTTCATTTTCCCATTCATATTAGTGAGGTATTAGGTATATGTGATTGTATTAGATCTATGTTGCACATGATACATGCATTTGATACATTTCGATATCGAAAGCCTTGCAAGACGGAATGATGGACTTTCATTATCTTTGGATCAAATGTTTTATTTTTAAACCTAGTCGACTAATTCAATAGCATGACTTAACCGAATTTTTAAACTAGAGTCAAAATTGCAATTAATGCTTATCTAAATAGGAGAATGTTGGACAATTTTGTTCTTTCTTATAAAGTTGGACAACTATTAATCGTATTTTTTGGTTTTTCAATAAATTATCCGATAAGTTACGTAATTTGATCTAGATAACGATAATAAAGTGGCCCAATAAATAATATAAATCAATGGGTAAAAGTTTCGAGAAAAATTGATCCCAATTAGTGTGAATCAGACCCATATCGACCTTGTGATAGCGAAGCCCGATATGCATCACAAGGTCAATACGGAAGCTATATATAAAGATTAAGGTCTCCTATAATTACTCATATCAATCGTAAGCATAAGGAGTCTCTGACATATTAAGAGAGCTTACGTATTGAGAAAACTGTAAAAAGGCCTCAACCTTGTGTCAGGAAATACTTTTCATAAAGGTCTTAGTAGATTCGTGATCCTTTGAAGCTCAAAAACGACATCAGAATCAAAGATGAAACTGAAATGAAATATTTCACATTACCTTCGTTTTTAATCCTTTCATGTATGATCTTGGGTATGTAACAAAGTCTATACTACGTATTACAATTACATGGAAGACAATCTTCATAGTCATATGCTGGATCATATGGGATACCAGAAACCAAACTTACTTCATAGGAGTGTATTTATCAGAGGAATCAATTATTGCTCGTATACTAGCAAAATCCAAAGAGATCAACTTCGCCAATGCGTTGGAGACAAAATGGAATTCCAATGCAACAACGAGAGACTCATAAGAATGATTCCACCTTTAAGTGGCTGGCTGAAGATCAACACTAACGGAGCATGTAAAGAAAGTAGTCAACTACTGGTGGCAGAGGCCTTACTACGCGATGATACTGGACGATGGATGGCTGGTTTCACTGCCAACATTAGAAGATGCTCCTCCTTTGTCGCAGAACTCTGGGGTGCTTACTATGGTCTTTACAGAGCCTGGATGTTAAGACAAGTGATCCTAGAATTGGATAATAAGGATGTAGATGAATTTTGAACCGCCCAATGAATCAAATCAAAAACTTATTCGGTCGTGAATGTTTGCATCCTCCACACCTACCACAAGGGAAACAGACCGGCAGATATTGGCAAACATAGCCCTGAAGTTCCCACTACGTTATCAGTTACTAGGACTCCAATCGCCTGAACAGTGGCTTATTTCAGGATATTGTTGGAGTGGTTTCCTTAATTTGGCCATTTCCTATTGGTTCGTTTACGTTAAATTGACATGAAGAGGTTCTCATAAGAACTTGGCTTGGCCCTGCAATAACCTTAACCAGCTCATTCTGCTAATCAGTCACATTGCAGTTCATTCATTGATGTTTCGGGAAGGTAGAGCTTTATACATGATATATAAATAACCTCCCACGATCAACTGATGACACAAGCGGAAATAAAGCAAACAATTCACATCGACGCTCTGAGTAATAAATAACAAGAATAAATAAGCGCTAAAATTTATAATTTGAGAGTATCCTACATAACCATGAGTAACTTAAAGGAACAAAAAGCAAAGTGAAATCAAAATACAGGGCCTTCAAGATTTATCTTCAGTCAAGAGACAGTATTCTGCACAGCAACAGAAATCTCAAATCCCCGAGCAGATCCGTATCCTTCAAAATCAACATAGCGAATGTGCAAAAGAAACTGAGACACCCTATCAATCCTTTTGCCCCAGTGCCATACCCTGGTTGATCTTCCTCATCTCTAATATGCTCTTATTACCATACCCCCCTAGAAACTATGTGGGCTAAATATAACTCGTGAATGAACAGATCAGTTTTTGGATTCATTTCTAATGTTATTTCCATCTCTTTCCCTTTCCTCCAACAACTTCCCCGACTCTTCACCAGCCTGTTGAGCCTTCTTCTGTGCCTCGGTTGCCTTCAATGCCTGCAATTTGGCATGATTGTAATAGGCAACACCCAAAAATGCGAGTCCATACCCAAACAAATTAATAGGAGTCACAGTGTCCTTGATGACCGACCACGAGAAAGCAATCAACAACCAGTCCTTGACCACACCAGCCACGTTCATAGTCAAAGCTGAAGTCTTTCCCACAAGCAAGAACACAGCGAGATTCAATGCGAAAGCGCAAAAGGAATTGGTACCAAAGATCACAAAATCGAAACGAAAACTCGATGTGTCCCTCAAAACAGGAAACTCCACAAAAATCCAAGGCACAAACAAGAAAATCAAACAGCAAGGCGCAACATAATAAAGAGAAGTAATAGGATTCAGGGTGATCCCTTTAGATGTGAGCAAGATCTGAATCAACACCAATCTTGTGGCTTCAAAAGCGACCGCACCCAGTTGAAGAAGAACACCCCAGGTATCAAATCTGGCCTCCCCATAAGCAGCAACACCAACACCAAGCGAGATCGAGATCATGTTGACCATAGTATCGGTCTTAAAGCTCTCTCTTTTAAATATGACCCCAATGGAATAAACAGCAACAGGCATAAGGGCCTTAAGCATCTGAATAAAAGACACAGAAAGATAGATGTATGCTGAATTCGAGAGCCAGAGGCTAAGAGAATAGAGGGCTCCAATGGGTACAACAGAGGAGAAGTAAAGCTCGCGAGACATGGACACAGGTTCTACAAATTTGAAGACTTTGATCAAGAGAAAAGCGAGAGAGGCGCAAAAGGACATGTGGATCATGGTAAGGGAGATGGGAAATGGCCAATTGTACATCTTCTTGTCGAGTATATACTTGTTGTAGACAATGACTGTAAAGGAGAGGAAGATCCAGATTGCCACATAGGTGTACGAGAGAAAGATCTTCTTCAGAACATTGTCGCTTAGAGATCCGCCCTTGCCCATTTTGGCTAAAGATGGACGGACTTGCGAATGTGAAGATTTTGATGGTTACGAAGGGAAAGCCTGGTTGTTCTGTTTGTTTGGTTGATGAGAAAATTTGCCGAGGAAGAAAGAAGGGAGGGTCTTGAGTGTTTTTCTTCTTTTCTCTCGTGCAAGAGTCTGGAGTGTGGACAAAAGAAGAAAGGGAATGGTTCAGCTAGCGTAGGAGAGGAATAAATTTCTGTCCTTTTATGGGCTTGG
Organism: Erythroxylum havanense; assembly: GCA_024752395.1. NCBI lineage: Eukaryota > Viridiplantae > Streptophyta > Magnoliopsida > Malpighiales > Erythroxylaceae > Erythroxylum > Erythroxylum havanense. The sequence continues at coordinate 21,239,110 of JANTNU010000001.1, forward strand.
GCTTTTCGATTTCTTTTCCGTTGATTTTGATTCTTAGGTTTCTTTTTTTTTTTTTGTCATGAGGTGTTTTAAAAGGATCTCAATTACAATAAAAACCGAACCCCAACCAAAAAAAACAAAAACAGAACGAAAAGCAAAACAAAAGAACGAATCCGAAACGAAAGAACGGATTCAAAAATCAAGAGCGAAACACAAACCGGATTGGAAGAAAACAAAAGCAAAAGAGTCCGAAGCGGAAACATATGACGAAAGTCAAAGAAAGCAAATAAAATCAAAAGGTGTAAGAATCGAAAGCGAATCGAATCAAGCCCACAAACGGTTCAATCGAACTCAATCAAATTTTCCGACATCCGTGAACGTATACTTTAGAAAAACTTCGCGTTGGAAACCCTAAAGACAATCAATCTGAAACCGGTATAATTTTTTTCTTTCTTTTTCATTCTTTATTCATTCTCATAAAAAGCAATATAATTTTTCATTTGGAATTTATCAATTCCATGAACTCAAATATTTTATCTTTCACATTCATATATATCTCATAATTCTTCTTTTTAACCAATTCTTATTTTTCTTTTTCCAAAAGACACTTAATACACATATCTCTAAATCTACAATCCATACACAAAAAGGCAGTCCAATATTTCAGCTCAAACATCACAATTCATCGGACCTCCTGTTCGGAATCCCATCATAAACAAACATATTCAATCATCATCATATACATAGCACTTCAAATAATTCTCAATCCTCAATATCATTAGACCTCCTATCCATAATCCAAAACACAATCAATGTTCAATTTATATACAAAACCATAATTCACTATTCTATTTCATATACAAATCCATAATTCAATCAATCCCATTCATATATCATAACCATACACAAATTTATATCTCAATTCCATACATAAGTCCAGAAGTCATTTACATTCCGACATAAATGCACTACAAACTTTAATGGCATTCCAAGCCATATACAAAACCAATACCAAAATCCAAAATACACAAAACACAAGATAAGCGAAAACGAACTGAAGTCTTGACTTTCTTTCATCCGATCTCCTACTCGATACCTGGAGATAGGGATGAAGGAGGGGGTGAGCTTAAAGCTGATGGATAACATGTTTATAAATCGAAAAATAATCAAAAATTATTTTTCAAAACGTTTTCCATTTATAAACATTTCACAGTAGAAAATCCATCAAAAGCTTATTTTTCACAATTTCTCAATTTCAAAGAATTCATGAGCAATTTCAAAAACATGAATGCATCACACTTAAAATCAAAACAAAAACACATAAACACATCAGAATGGTTTGGGTCGGTCCAAAACAGAACGTATTGCACATTCCCGCATAGCGTTCCTGTGCAGCCGTGAACAGAATGTACTACACCTTTCTGCATAGCGGTCCGGTGTAACCGTGAACTTATGGGAGTCTATGACGGAGCTCCAATGTCATTAGCGGGCAGGCGGGCGAAGCCTATAAAAAGACAAGTGCATTTGACTCAACTTATGGGACCTAACCAAACCCTCATAACATATTTCACACTTGAAAAAATGGATTGCCTGAAGGCATGTTTCGAAAACTTAATTTCTCATATCATGTCATATCAGACCCATTCACATTCAAAAAAATTCACAATATCAAACCAATTCACATAACACATTCTTAATCATTCAAACACAATGAATGCAACAATTTTACAATTTATCAAAATCATAAGTCAATCAAATTCTCATTCATTTAAAACAATGAAATCATTAATTATAGACATTTCTCAAATTATTCAAAACATTCGAAAAAAATGAATTCAATAATTATTTCGATTTCTTAAATCATTCCAAATAACGAATGTACAATTGTAACAATTTATAAAATCATTCCAAGAACAAGGAATTTAATCATTCGAAAAATAATAATTAAAAAACCCTTTTCTTAATTTTTTAAGAACACATACATAACTTATATCTCAAAATATAAACATGGTACCCACCTCATTTTCATGCTTGTAACTTGTCCCAAGCATCAATTTGTCTAAAGCCTCACTTCAATACCTTAATTCAAGACAAAAATCCTTAATTCATAATCAGCCAAATTCAACATCACATAAGGCAAAATCACCAAAATTTAGCTTAGAAATTACAAACTCATACCATATCCAAGCTATCTAAACCAAAATCCTTTCACAATTTAACAAAGTAAAAATTCCTCTTACCTTTATTCTT
>JANTNU010000001.1:21259346-21281270 GCA_024752395.1 Erythroxylum havanense
GTAATATGTAGTTTTATGGGTTATCCAATGAAGATGCTAATGCCAATTTCGTAAATTTTTTGGAGATATGCGACACTTTTTTATTTAATGAGATGTCAGACGATCCTGTAAGGTTAAGACTATTTTCTTTCACTTTGAAAGATTGGGTGAAGGCATGGTATAATTCACTCAACTCAGGGCAGATTAATACTTGGGAACAACTAGCCTAGGCATTTCTCGATAAGTACTTCCTATTGACCAAGTCGATAAGGATCATTTAAGGAAATCACAAATTTTCAACAAAGCAATGGGGAGTCTTTATATGAAGCTTAGGAGAGGTTTAAAGAACGAGAAGTTGTCCTCACCATAACCTTCCAAGGGAGTTCCTCATGTAAACATTCTATAATGGTGTAAATCAAAGCACAAGAGGGACCATAGATACAACTATAGGAGGATCTTTGATGAGGAAAACTATTGATGGAAATCATAATCTTTCAGAAGAGTTAGCGAGCAACAGTTGCATGTGGTTAAGTGAGAGGAGTAGGTAAGGGCAGAAGAAGCAAAAAGGTATAATCCCAATTGACTCTGTTACCGCTTTGTAGGCACAAATCACATCCCTCACTAAGCAGTTGAGCAATATACAAGGAGCCAAAGCTATGCAATCACAGTGTGAGTTATGCAGTTAGGACAACCATTGCGCTGCAGAATGTTTCTTATTGGTAGCTAGTAGCACTGAACAAATAAGTCACTTGGTCTAACCACAATGAGGTAATAATCTATACTCGAATACTTATAATCTAGGGAGGGAAAACCACCCCAAAATTTTCTTGGAATATTAACAATATAGGTGGCTAAGTAAGGAAGCAAGGACCTCTGGGATTTCTGTAGGACAGACTTAGATCTTTAGAGAACAAAATTGACAAGTTCGTGGATGTTTTAAGGGCCAACTAGCAAATTAAGAAGAGAACCAAAAGAGGATGTTTTTGAGCTAGAAGGAAAGTCAAAAGAGGATGGAGGCAAAGTTTGATTAGATAGTGAAGAACCATACCTCACCCATCCACAATTTGGAGGTACAGGTAGGTCAACTTGCTAATGTCATGTCTTCTAAAAGTGTAGGTAGCTTACCAAGTAATACCGAGGCTAACCCAAGGGAACAATTAAAGGCTATCACACTTTAAAGTGGCAAGTAGATGGAGGAACCAAGTGTGAAAAAGGATTGCTAAGAAAAAGGAAAAGGTAAGGAGATTCGAGAAGAGAAAGAAGAAGAAAGGTCTTAGGTGCCACCACCACCATACAGGCCTAAACTTCCATATCCACAAAGGGTGAGACAACATCAAGTGGACAATCAATTTTCCAAGTTTTTAGAGAAACTGAAGTAGCTTCATATCAACTTGTCATTGGTGGAAGCTTTAGAGTGCATGTCCAAGTATGCAAAGTTTTTTAAGGATACTAACACACAAACGTACTTAAGAGGACAAGTAGATGGTCACTTTGACAGAGAATTGTAATTCAATCATATCAAGCATGATACCTTCAAAACTACAAAATCCAGGGAGTTTTACGATTTCATGTGCTGTTGGTGATTTTGAATTTTCTAAATGCTTATGTGATTTAGGTGTAAGCATTAACTTGATGCCTTTGTATATTTTTAGGAAATTGGGACTAGGAGAGGATAAGCCAACATTTATGCTAATTCAACTTGCAGATCAATCCATCAAGAGACCATATAGGGTTACAGAAGATGTATTAGTAAAAGTAGATAAATTTATCATTCTTATTGATTTTGTGGTATTGGATATTGAAGCTAGTAAAAATTGTCCATTGATTTTGGGTAGGGCATTAGTTGATGTGCATGAGCAAAAACTTGTTTTGAGGATTGGTGATGAATAGGTTAAGTTTAATATGTCTAAATCTTTGAAGAAATCGAGGGATGGGAACTATGTATAAAAATCAACGTTGTGGATGAATGTGTGAAGAAGGTTGAAGAGAAAGTTATTGAAATGCTCAGGGATGAGAGTGTGAGAGAAGAGTATTTATATGAGAAAGTCGAGTTAGAGAAATTGGAGAGAACAGATATACCTACACCACCTTCTTTCATTAAGCCCCCCACGTTACAGCTTCAACCCTTACCTTCTCATTTGAGATACATCTTTTTAGGTGAAAACCATACCCCACCTATCATTATCTCGAACCAGTTAGATTAGAACCAATTGGAAACCTAAAAGAGAGAGAAAAAGAAAAGAGAGAGAGAAGAAGAAGAGGAAGAAGAGGAAGAAGAAGTGGATCCTGATGCCTCTATTTCCCAGATCAGGTGGTATCCCGACGCCACTGCTTTCCTGATTTGCACAAACTAAGTTTCATTTTCTCTTCATTTAATTTTTCATTTAAATGTATGAACTTGAGATCGATTGTATCGAAATGGATTTCAAGTTGTTAATAATGTCCTAAACTCTCCTTCGAGATTTAACTTTAAGTTAATGCTGATTTAGTTATTTTTATGTTTATTGGTTTGAGTGTTATGATTGATTAATGTATTTGTATGTTTCGATAGAAAACTGAAAGGGTGAATTAGATAAAAATGATTAGATCAAATTAATGATAGTTAGGCTATCTAATTGACCACTTAATCAATCTAGTTGGTAATTTCATGGAGAGAGATCCTGTGCAAGACCCGATTGTTTATTAGAGAGCTTTATAACTACTTAGAAGTGTAGGTAATTTTTAAATTGAGAGATTGCAAGTTTCATAATTCGATTAGGGTTTACAATGTTTAGTGGTTATAACTCGAGAGAGAGAAAGCAACCCTATGACCATCTAGAACCGACATTCTGTAAACACATAAATGGTTATATTATCATTAATGATAGGTAAAATACCCTCTCATAACTTGATTAACCCTCTTAACAGACTTCCATGGTGACCTATGTGACTGCTCAGCTTAATTATGTCTTGTTGAATTTTCCACTTTACAATTCTTGAATCAATTTCCAATATTTACTTTCCGTGTTCACTTATATAGAGTTTATTTCTTTTTATTCATTTCTTTTAGCCTTATATGACTTAAGATTAGGCTAGTACTCTCCCCATGAGATTAACCCCTTCAATACTATAAACTACAACCCTTGCATTTTCAAATTATTAAGGGTTTTATAAATTGTAAAGCTTGATCAACAATAAGCGTTTAAAAGCTAAAACATATCCATGCATTTCATATAAAAATCTTTATATACACGCATTCTTTATAAAAAAAATATACATCCAAAACATATTAAATGAATATGTAATAGTTACAAAAATATTTACAAGGAAAAAAATGACTACATAGCAGCAAATGACAAAAATGATTACTCGTGAGGTGGAGTCCCTACTGCTGAAGCCCCTGAGTGTGCACCCAGGTGGTTTCATTTAAAAACAAAAAGTTGAGTGTGATGTAAATGAGCTCAATAAGTGTTAGATTTTCTGTTCAAATCATATTTAACAATTTAAACCTCCCTAAAACAAATTCATTTCAATTTGTATAATTCAATACTAATATGAAACATATATGCTTTCAGAAACCAAGTTTCTCAAAATGTTTTTCAAATAAATAGTGGCAGCATTAATAGTATCATGAATTTTCTTACACATCAAAACCTACTAATAAGTTCTTTTCCATATGATACCCTTAGGCATAAAGTCACAAAGTTGGTTCTATATTGCTAACCCGCGACTGATTAACCACTAGTTACATAACTAATTCTACATTGCTTACCCATACTAGGTCAACCACTATGCATCAATAGTTATAGAGTTAGTTCTGCATTGCTTACCTGTAACTGGTCACTCACTAGTTACGGAGTTAGCTCTACATCGTTTAACTACACTAGGTTAACTGCTATATACCGGTAGTTACAGAGTTGATTCTACATCACTTGTCCACAATTTGATAACCACTAGTTACAAAGCTGGTTCTACATTGCTTACCTGTACTAGGTTTATTGTTATACATAAATATAATATCATGTATAAAACCTATCGGTATATCATAGGCTAAAAACCATTTGCTTTTTATCAACTAATAACATTTTCTCAATTTAAGCGTAAATCATATAAAATTTAAATTTCAAAATTCAATTCATATATTGCTAAAAAATAACTTATACTAGGGATATTCACTTGTAATGCATCATTAACATAAAACTTTATAATAGAATAAAATTTTTTTCACAAAAAATTAATTTAAAATACACTCATCATTTTGTAAATTATCGTCAAGCTCACTCTCACATTCAGTGCCTCTCCCTTATCTACACAAAGTTCATTTTCCTTAGGAATTCATTTCCAAATTAGGAAATAAGGCAATTAAAACTATATATTTGACCGAATTTGAGATTAGTGTTCAATTGGGTCACATGTATGCGAATTTTATTCACCATGGTATGATCATTCAAGATGAGTCACAATCATGTATAGGTGGAATTCCTTGAATTCCCTTCTTTCACGATCGTGACTCTAGGGTCACGATCAGAATTTTTTGTCATGACCATGATTATTGTGTCACCATCATGACCCCTGCTCAGAATTCATAGCTTCATTGTTTCATAATGTTTATATAGAAAACATTCAAATTAGGTTTCGAGGTTGTAACACCCGAATATATACCTTAAAAGTATTATAGCTTATCTAGGGTGTATTAAGAAGTGACCATAATGAATTAAATACATCTAATTATAGTAAGAGATATAATAGTACTTAATATAAAAGACAATAATAAATGGATCAATTATAACCCTAGGGAGGACACTTCTATCACGATCTTTACTCTTATGTCATGATCGTGACCCCTGCCTATAATTCATAACTTCATTTTTTTTTAATTTTCACATAAAAAAGTTCAAATTAGGTTTTATGGTCATCCAGACATTTTTTTTCTCCTATGTGTATAATTTCTATAGAATCAAAATTCTGGCCATTTTAACTTATACATCATAAAACATGCACCAAACATCACAAGCTGCTCTAAAATAGGGGCAGCATCAAGTCACCATTTTCAATCTTAAATTACAATGTCATTTAGCCAAAATTAGGTTAGGATATCTTTTATAGATTCTGATTACTATGTCTTAGGTTTCATCTCCTATTAGAATCACCCAATTTAAAGGTCTTTGTCTAAGTTATGGCTAAAATAATGGGACTGGTCAAGTGAACCAAGAACTTAAGATAGAAATTCATTAAACATAGTTAGGAAAACTTACCACTTCCTTTCAAACTTTTGGACAATTGAAGAAAACTTAGTCTTGCTAAATCTCTCTTCTAATCATGCTCCAAAATCATGAAAAATTAGTTGCCCTTTTCTTCCTCTTCTCCTTGGTTAAAATCACCTTTGCTCTTCTCCTTTTGTTCTTTTGTTTCACTCTCACGATTGTGATATCAAATGAAGCAATGTTATGTCTTCCTTTAACACATGACACATGTCATCTGCTGTTATGAGTCATGAATCCCTTAATCACCATATAAAAAGAACAATTTGTCACTAATCACTTTATAAAAAGACCAAATTGTCCTTTAATGAATTTAATTCATCGACTTGACGAATTAAATTTTGAAAATATTATGCAACTATCTTATCATCAAATTGACCATGAAATAATCTAATTAAGGTCAACACTTATTGATTGTACATTTTAAAAAAAATTCAAATGAGTTTAAAATCATCAATACTCTTTCCTTTCCAAAAAGGTATTTTAGTCCTAAACTTTTGAAAGTCCTGAAACCCATCTAATTGGACTTATTTTTGACCCAGTTCATTATCATTAAAACTTAATACCTATTCTGGACAATTCACTATTTAAGGAAAATAACTATTCATAGAACATAAAAATTTATATTCAGTAAGCACTCTAACAAGATATAACAAAGGGATTTACTGGTTCCTTCAATATCTGCACCGGTAGCTTGGAGATCACCCTATAAATGGTAATTACAATAAAAAATTGGATGAAAATCTATCAAAGAGTGAGGATTGCTATTTAATGTACAAGAAAAATAAAGGTCTTCTTTGTTTTTGTAAGCTTTTTTTTTTGTTCTAAAGAATTCTTGAACAAACTCCACAATAAATCACCTGTAATTGACCACATGTTCTGAAAGAAGGAGGCATTAATCCCATCAAGGCTAGATGATACATTAAGATTAAGGCAAAATAAAGCAGCCCTAATATCAATGGGAGAAAAGGGGTTTGTTATGAGTATCCCTTGCATAACATCAAAACTAGAAACAACCATCAACCTTAACTCTTAATTGATTGTTTGTGTGCTTATGATATTTATAAGTTTGAATCGCAAGTGTACAGTTTAGTAATAACTAGCACTGGCAAATATAAGTCGATCCCGTAAGGATTAATAGTACTATTGTTAACTTTTTTTATCATCTAACCACCAAATCATGTTGTGAACTTAATTATAAACTAAATTAAACAAAATAAACTAAAGTTAACATAATAATGAACTAGGATAAAGAAGGCACTACGATTAAACGATATCAAATAAGCAATATTTAAGTGATGAATCCTACTAAGATATCTTAAACACTAACCATTTTTCATGCAATTAAATTACTAATTAATAGACCATGAAAATTCCTATCTTACATTAATATCTTTTTAAAGACTATTAGAAACTAACCTTTAGTTAATTAGCTAAAATATTTTTAGTTAAAATTCCTAAGACTGCATGACTCGATTGGTGAATTTTACTATTAGGCTTAACCTTAATATAGAAGATTTATGTCAACCTATCTCAAGGTTTGTGTGAAACTCTATGGTAGATCTATTTGGATGAAAGAATCTCTCAATCTTAATTATATGAACATTGGATTAATATTCTGGATGTATTAGTTTAGTAATAAAAACACATAATTGAATCGCAATAAACCAATCAACAAAATTGCATTGAATAAAGACTATATCATACTATTAAACCCAACTCAGGGTTTATCACACCTGGGCACTAAGCAAATCAATTCCTAAATATATGAAACAAATTCGAAACACAATATTTAGAAGAAAAAATGAAAGACAAGAGCTCATAATCTATATCCCCTTTTATCTCTATTGAAATCTTTTTGAAATTTAGATCAAAGGATGCTCATTATCAAAAGTCATGATGCAATCATTGTTTTTTTTTCCTCATCCTTTGTTACTTGTTTTGTGTCTAATCTAACTCTAATCACTTCTCCTTGACTCTAGCCTTCATAATATTCTTTTATAGCAAAATTTAGGGTTTCTGGAATATATACGGTCACTTACAAGGTGATATAGGTGATTATGTATCTTAAAATACCCTATAAATTGTTACTTTACACATTCAAAGAAACTTATATAAGCAACATACACCAGCGCATATCGTCATACAAGCAAAAACAATATCTTCATAGCTTAACATGTTTATGGTGACTTATACCGTCCCTATATATAATCATGTATCTACAAATTTTCTTTCATTTTATCCCTCTATCTCACTTAGATCCTTCTCCTTTTAGTCTATGAAGGCAATTAACACTTCAAAACACATTTGAAGCAAAATAAGCACCAAAAATACTATATAACTTTCAAATAATAATCAAAACACGCTAAATATGGATATATAAATATAATCAATTAATCGCTTATCATATATCCCCACGCTTAAGTTTTTGCTTGTCCTCAAGCAAATCATAGGCTAAATTATCAAACTTGCAAACATTCATCTCTTATTAACCTTAACTTTTCCATTTATACCCTAAATCATTATGTCATATTAATTAAATTAAAGTACAATTAGATTCAAGTCATCCTAAAACCAACTTTTATAGGTCAATATCAATAACAATTATATATATAATATTTTTAGAATTAAAAGAACAAATTTTCACACCCTTACCAAGGATTCACTCAATTCACTAAAAATAATTAAGGTGGAAAGTGTCGGAACTCTGAAATCAATACGTAGGCAAATTCTTAACTATAAGCCTACAATAAAATCATATCTCTACCTCTTGTAAATAAATTAGAAACAAAATTCAAAAGGTTTTGTTACAAGGTTTTAATGAGGCTTAGGTAAAGAAATGGTAAGGATAATAAAAAGGGTGATAATAATGAAGGAAATTTACATAAACAAATTACATAAAACTTAGTTCTTCACAACATTGGTCCTTCACACCATAATTCCATTGGTACAATAACTTTAACACTATTCTTGCTCACGACATATATTATTATTATTATTTATGTTTTTATATTTTATTTTTGTGTATTAATCATGTACCAACAATCAAACAAATATTGGACCTTTTTTTTTAAAAAACTTCTTCAATATAATCCAAGATTAAAATAATTAAGTAAATGTAAATCTTTCAAGTTTTAAAAATGATGAAAATAATTTCAATAAAAATAAGGTAAAGAATATTAATTTAGTTATAATCAATGAAAAGGCTAAGTCTCAAAAATGGTTACCTTAAAGTGATAAAATATGGTAAGCTAATAATCAAGAAAATAGTGTAAAAAAAGGGGTTGAATCTAAACGCCTTAATCATTTCAAAGATTATAATTTGAAAATTGTGGTCTCAATATGGACAACAAAAGCAAGTTCTAGAATCATCTAACTATGTATGATAATGCACATTAAAGAATAAAATAGCTTAAAATAACAATGTATTTTTTTTCTTTATTATATTTTGTATATGTTATATTTACTTTTTTGATATGATGTCTATTTTTTTCTTATAGATATCCAACTTTATGACACTTGGTAGAAACACAGGGAAGAAGGTGGTGTTAGAATAATTACAGAATGCAGCGATATGCAACTTTAACTAAACTGATCAATTGGAGCCAGAAATATAATTCCTAGCCAAAAAAATAGCATTATACCTTAAACAAAAAAATAAAAGTATGGTTTAAACAACAAAGGAACTAGTAATGTATTTCTATTTGCCTTTAAGTATACATATACATATACATACATACGTACATACATACATACATACATACATACATACATACATGCATGCATGCATACATACATGCATGCATGCATACATACATGCATGCATGCATACATACATGCATGCATGCATGCATGCATACATACATACATACATACATACATACATACATACATACATAGAGCATTCTAGTATAGTGCCACAACATAGCAACAACAACATTCCACCTTGTAGTCATACACAACAATAACATTATGCCTCAAGCAACAATAAAGTTATTAGTATAGGATTGCGATTTTTTATGCCTTTAAGTATACATATGCTCTCATATATTTTTTATAGTTCAAGTTTTTTAATTATATATATATTTAAATACCTTCCAATGCTACTATTAGAAAAAGAGGTAAAGGTAAAATTGGAGGTTGTGAATTGCAACCAATGAATGTTGCAATGAATTGTAAGTTATCAACACATATGGATGCTTAGTAAGGTCATCTTGTAGACAAGGTCCAATCTACAAAATTGAAAAGTAAGTTAGAAATTATTGCAATAACATAATTACCTTATCTAAAGCATGTTGAGGACATGAAGGAAAACAATTTTCTTAAAAATACATCAAAAAATTTTTAGTAATTATTCAAAATCTTTAACATTATGCAATGTTGTTTCGATGGATTTGAGATCAATTACATTTTTCCTTAATGACCACCATTGAAATTAGATGTTGTAGATATTGAGAACTAAAGTGTTTCAAATTGTGTTACTTTGTTCTTGAAGAAAACGACTAGGGATCATCATTTCAAGCTACATAAATATTATAAGTCTTTTGTTTTTGATGAGGAGGCATAAAGTCATGTACAAAAACAATTGCCAAAATAAAATTGGAATAGTTTATGTAATTATTGTCCTAACCAAAAATTTTAGGATTAATTTTTTCTTTTGTTTGCTTGCATTAATCTTGTAAATCAATTAATAGTTAAACTAAATTTTCCTTTGGTTTAGGAAAATTGTGAGAAGGTAAGGGTGAGCAAATAAAAAATATAAACACCTCATAATTACGGGTGTAGACCATTTGCATTTGTTTGAAATGAATATGTAAGATCTATGTTTGCAAATTGAACTTTAATAAATAAGCATTTAGTTATTTTTGCTTTGAGTGAGAGTGAACTGGATGGACAAGATTGTGAAAGGATAATACTATATAAACTCACTCACTATAAGGAAAACAAAGGGTATGTTGTGATAGTTATAGTATATATTATGTTTTGTTAGGTATTTTAGTGTGTTTATAGGTGTTAAGTAGAAGATTATTGCATGTTTAGGCTAGAACTATAATAATGTGATTGTTTGTTTATGTTTTTAATTGTTATGTGTTTTAGGGCTTGATGTTGGAACTTAATCTTGTGTTCTTAAGATATTTTGATGTGTTTGTTAGTGAATGGAACTAGATAAATGAAGATTGAAGGAACTAGATAAATGAAGACAGAATAATCAAACCCTTCAGAAATCTAGGATCGACACTAATTTGAATCAAAAATGGTTAAGGAAGAAAAATGACAATAGAACAAATCCTATACTTTCATACTTGATCATCCTTGTTTTATTATGATAGCTCAATTGTTAAGTGGTTTAGTGTTCAATTTTTTCTGATTCTTTAATTTCTAATTTTTTCTTTCGCTTAACTCATATTTGAATGCTTAATTTTCTTTTTGTTTTCATTTAAATCACATTTTTTAAACCTTAGATAAAGTTATGTTCATTTAGTTTTAGCTAATTCCTCATGGGATTTATATTTCGATTACTACAAGTTTATGATCTATATACTTGCAGATATTGAAGATTTTACAAGGAATTCGGAATAGTATCAAATCTCAACTGTAGCGGAATAAGTACAAAACTTTTCTCGTTTTGATTTCCTAAAACCACGATCACTTTAATTCTATAAAAATATTAACAAATAAATTAAAAGATGAATATTAATTTGTACCTCATTCTAAAGCTTAATCTTTTCTTGTCATTTCCCTTGAACTATTTCTGAAACTAATCCATCTCAACCAGCATAGCTACATAAGCATCCAACCTCTAACGATATCTACAGAACAGGTTCAAACAACTCTGTAACTCTTACTGAGAGGATTAAGAAAGAAATGCTAGTTCCATAGAACTTAAGCCTATTTATAATAGGTTTTAGATATTTTAGTAATTTAATTAAAATTAAATTCTAATTTCAATTAAAATTTTATTATAATTAAAAATAATTTTAATTAAATACCAATTGTGCCCAAACAAGATCCAATATCTCATATTGATCCCTATTTATTAAATATCTCATAGTTGATCATAAAGTTTCTCAAATTTTACAATCAAGTTTAACTTGATAAAATATCTCTGCCTTCTTCAACCCATTCTTTATGTAAGACCCATTAGTCCTGCAATGAATATAAATCATAATATTAATTTATAATTAAAATTAGATAAATTAAAACTCCTTTTAATTTGTTTTAAATTCTCCAATTAAATATTCTATAATCATAGATCAAGATTGGCATCTTCCAATTTATCATGACCACCCAAATATTTAAGAATATCAAAGTAGTTTTGACTAATCTTTCTGTTTATGATTTTTTCATATAATTCAATCTTTTCATTATACAATGTTCCGATTAGACATAACGTATGAAATTAATGTCGACTTTATTTTGAGTGCGTTCAGATTATTTCTCCTCCTTTAGCTATTGATTCAATTAATAACATTTGTAAACTATTTACAAAACATTACTCTACCTTGTCCAAGGATTTTCATCTCAATATTAATCTAGAGCAGCGAAACATTTACTCCAAGATGATGAATCCTATCTTAATCAAATAATTACCTCCATACAGTTCATGCTATATCCAATAACTACTGATTAAATGACCCATGATTAAATAAGTCATAAATAGTATCAAAACATAACAATCCCTATAAAAGATAATATTGGTGACTTCAAGTCAAATTATCACTTATATAATCATCATAATGATAATTCCATAGATAAACAAGTAATATTCCAGATGGATTTTCAAATCAGGTAAATTCAGTGAACTTGTTCTCTAATAAACACTCACACATTAGTTTAAGAATCTCCATACTTTAGTCCATGAGACTGAATGCTTCCTTCATAACGTGTGCTAGTTTTTTCATGTTCTACTAATGTCCAGTCTTAATATAATAATGACTAAGAAGATTTAGGGATAATGTACAAATGCAATATGAATCTCACAATTATATCTCATTTGCAATGTATAATTATCCTAAGGGCTTTATCATATACATCTAAACATTTACAAGATAAAGAATGTCTTTAAATGATTGACACTAAACTACAACCAAACTGATTAGATGTAGGGCATAAACTAACATGTATGTCATAAGAAACAAAAAAAAAATAGGTATAAATTTTAGTTTAATATTTTTGTTCATTTATTAATGTAGTAGTAACATGTTGATTGAATATTGCTTTTTTATTTTATTTTATAATAAGATGTAAAAATTTTATAGAAGTCTAAATCTGAGGGTAATGAGCTTAGTGCAGATGAGAATTGTGATATAATACTTGGTACTCGTTCAGGTTATGTTAAAGGCCTTAGCTACAACTCTAAGTCAAATGTTTCAACCTCTATATATAAGATAATCACTAAATAACATCAAGAGAAAAATAACAAGCTTAAGCCTACATTAAAGTTTGAAGTAATCAAGGGAGAAGAAACTCAAGCTAAATTAGCAAAATATGATATGTTATTTAAAAGGTTACTTTGCTCAGATTGTGATGGAAATGAGGAAAGTGAAGGATATTCATTCTAAGTCCTATCTTTGTTCTATCACTTCCTATATATACTATAATTTAACTTTAAATTTTTTTCCTGAATTGGATAGTAGATAAAGATGCAACTGATGAGTGATTATGTTGTGAATGGTAAAGTTATGAGTTGTTTTCTTTAATTTGAACCAAATAATTAGTGTATAAATTTTCTCATAATAATTTTGGATAACTTTATCCAACCTTTTATTTGTTACAAGTTTATGAACTTGGACAACTCTTTTGACTAATCTTTGACATTATATCCATATAATCTTTTAAGCCATCTCTTTTTCATATGTCTATATTCCATCTTCTTACCATCTCATTGCTCAAAATAGGTTGAAAAGTGTGTTTTTAAATGTTGATTGTTTCTAACCTCAAACATTTATAGGATGATTTTCTCATATAGATGAGCATATTCCTTCAGAAAATAGTTCCAACTCAATAGTAGAGATAAAAGTTAAAACTTATATTCTAGTACTAAGTGAAGATAGAAGTTCAACTCGAACTCAATTGAAAAGCGAAGTTTGGAATCACTTTAGTAAGATTAGATAGATGGACATGATAGAAAAATTATAATGAAAATATTGGCAAAAGATGTTGATTGACAGTTCAGAAGGTGGAACATCGCATTTGAAGAGACATATGGATTCGTATAGTAGAAGGAAGATGATATTAGGAGGTCAAACATTTTTTACCCTTATTCTTACGAGAGGGAAGAATGAAATGACCGTAACATCTTATGACAACAAAAATCAAGGTAATTGATGGTTTTATGGTAATTTGAGATGAGCATCCACTATCTATGGTTGATATTAAAAGGTTTAGGATTTTCTGTAATTCACTACAACCAACTTTCAAGGTTTCAAGTAGGAATACAGCAAAGAAGGATATCCTGAAGATCTAGGGGGATAAGAAGAAAGAGGTTTTAAGAGCATTGTTGGGTAATAAAAAACAAACTGCCATTACAATAGACATGTGGACAACCGATAGTTAAAAAAAGGATTATTTGGCGATGACAACACATTATATTGATATTGATTGGACATTATGCAATGAAAATTTAAGGTAATTTATATTATTTGATATTTTTATAATTTAATTTTTCATTATATTATAAATTTAAGATTGATAATGGTAATATCTGCACATGATAGGTTCATTTATGTGGTAGCACCACATACAAGTGAATGGTTAACAACCATATTGGGAGACTATTTGATGGATTTTAACATCAATAGAAAATTAACCATCACAATCGACAATTTTAACACGAATGATGTTATAATTAAGAAGTTGAAGAATCGGATATTGGTTGGGAGCTTGTTGGTTGCAAGAAGGTTATTGTATATGCATTAATTTGTGCATATTGTGAACTTAATTGTGAAGGATAAGTTGGAGATGATAAAGGAAGCCATAGATTCTATTTGGAATAGTGTAGTATGTTAGAGTGCAACTCCGAAAAGAGTTCAGAAATTTGAAGTTGTATAAATTCTATACATTCCGAGTACAAAGATGTTGGTTTTAGATTGTCCAACCAGATGAAACTCAACCTTTAAGATGTTATAGTTGGCAATCCAATATTGTGAGGTTTTTTGCATTCCTATAGAAGATCAATAGGGGTTGGCTAGGGAACTTTATGCAAGGTTGGAATTATTTTATAATGTGACTAATTATTCTCAGGAACATAATAACCAATTTCCATTATTACTTTAGCACTATATGAGAGATATAGAGTACTTTATCTGATTAGATTTTTGACTCGAATAAGATTATTAGAATTACGACGAAGCAAATGATGGAGAAGTTGATTCTTATTGGTCTGTGGTCGAACATATTGACCGAGATACAAGATGAAGGAGGTTGCTTTTATTTATAATGCATTATATGGTGATCAAGCCTAAGAGCATGTAAATATCATTAAACAATTTTAGTATCAATTGTTTAATGATTTTTAACTAAGAATGGAGAAAATTCATAGTTGGGATCGTAGTAGTTCAAGTTGTTCAACAATGGGTTCAATTTCAGGATCATACTCATATTTTAACCAAAGTTAGTTACTATCACTTTCAAAATTTATGAAAGAAAAGAGGAGTAGAACTTCGTACAATATGATGAATTTGATGAATATCTGACCAAAAATTGTGTGCTCAAAGTTGAAAGAGACAATTCGATTTATTATGATGGTGTTACAGTTGTGGAAATAATTTTTCAATCATGTAAGTAATTGCACGAGACTTATTAGCAACTCTATCATCCACCGTTGCTCCAAAGTCTATTTTTAGTACTAGTGGTCATGTTATTACTCCTCATTATGTTCGACTTCATCCTCATACTATGAAAGCCCTTATGTATAGCCAAAGTTGGTTAGATGATGAAGATATTGTTGACAAATTCTTTTTTTTTCGATATATCAATTTCGTCTA
This sequence comes from Erythroxylum havanense, assembly GCA_024752395.1. NCBI lineage: Eukaryota > Viridiplantae > Streptophyta > Magnoliopsida > Malpighiales > Erythroxylaceae > Erythroxylum > Erythroxylum havanense. The sequence goes on from JANTNU010000001.1 coordinate 21,274,552, forward strand.
TTTTTATATTATCTTACCTAATATTGTTTTTTAAATTTTTCTTTAATATAGTCACAGGTATTAATGCTGAGATGACTAGTCATACTTATCGATCATCCAGTGAATATTATTTTGGTCAAATGTTTGAAAATGAAGGTATTTTTAGTTATTTATTAATTATTAATATGTACATACTATTCCTTTAATTTTAATATTACATTACTAAATATAATGTTTATATATACAGATAAAGTGATGCCAACTATTGACGATCTTGATTACAACAATTAGTTGCTCTCTCAGTATATACCCTCTTTAGTCTGCAATGTCTAATGTTAATCCCTATCAAAATATTATCTTAATTTTTGTAAATAGTGTCACTTTTTGTAAAATGATTTGGATAATCATATATGTACAATTAAGATTACTATAATTCATGAATTTGATTTTATCCTTTCTCTCTTTTTTTTAATTAATTAATTGTTTAAAGTAAATTTTGTTATCAGGTTGCTTATAACTTTTTTTAACTCTTAGTAAAAATCTAGAAAAGATCATTAATAAAAATAAAAATAAAAATAATATAAATGTCAAAATGGAATATGAGGAAATATGAGCTTCTTTTATTTCCTACAATCACATCCTCCTTTATTAATGAATTTGATTTTATCTTATTAGTTTTATCTCTATATGTAAGTTATTATATATTCATTTCATTACAAAACCTTAAATTTTTCTAGTTAATTAAAATTAATAATTGTAATTAATTGAATATATGACTTCGATTATAATATTTTCTTTCATTTCTTACGATCACATCTTCTTTTATTAGTGAATTTGATTTCATCTTATTAATTTTATCACTATATGTAATTTATTATACATTTATTCATTATAAAATCTCAAATTTTTCGAATCAATTGAAATCCATCACTGTAATTAATTAAATATCTCGCTTCAATTGTAATATTATTCTTTCATTTCCTATAATCACATCATCCTTTATTAATGAACTTAATTTCATCTTATTATTTTTTATCACTTTATGTAAGTTATTATACATTCATTCATCATAAAATCTTAAATTTTCTAATAAATTGAAATTCATAATTGTAATTAATTGAATTTCTCACTTCAATTATAATATTTTTCTTTTATTTTCTATAATCACATCCTTCTTCATTAATGAATTTGATTTCAAGTTATTAATTTTATCACTATATGTAAGTTATTATATATTTATTCGTTATAAAATCTTAAAATTTTCTAATCAATTGAAATTCGTAATTGTAATTAATTGAATTGTACACTTTAGTTATAATATTTTTCTTTCATTTCCTAATTCACATCATGCTTAGTTGATGAATTTAATTTCATCTTATGTAAGTTATTATATATTTAATCAATATAAAATCTCAATGTAATTAATTAAAATTTGAAATTATAATTAATTGAATTGCTGACTTTAATTATAATATTTTTCTTTCATTTCTTATAATCACATTATCTGTCATTAATGTACTTAATTTTATCTTATTAATTTTATCAATATATCTAAGTTATTATATATTTATTCATTATAAAATCTTAAAATTTTCTAATCAATTGAAATTCGTAATTGTAATTAATTGAATTGTACACTTTAGTTATAATATTTTCTTTCATTTCCTAATTCGCATCGTCCTTAGTTGATGAATTTAATTTCATCTTATGTAAGTTATTATATATTTAATCAATATAAAATCTCAACTTTTTGTAATTAATTAAAATTTGAAATTATAATTAATTGAATTGCTGACTTTAATTATAATATTTTTCTTTCTTTTCTTATAATCACATTATCCGTCATTAATGTACTTAATTTTATTTTATTAATTTTATCAATATATCTAAGTTATTATATATTTATTCATTATAAAATCTCATTTTTGATTTTTCTAATCAATTAAAATTTATAATTATAATTAATTGAATTGCTAACTTCAATTATAATATTTTTCTTTCATTTCTTACAATTACGTCCTCTTTCATTTATGAATTTGATTTCATCACTATAAGTTTGTTTTTATATGTTCATATATTATAAAATATCAAAATTTATAATTTTACTAGTCAATTAAAATTTATAACTTTAATTAATCAAATTCATAACTTTAATTTTAATCTTTTATTTCGTTGCTTATAATTTTATCCTCAATTATTAATTAATTAAAATCTAAAATTAAATAATTAAAAAAAATATATCTGGCCACTTCATCTAATGCGCCTGCCTCCAAAGATTCCCTGTACACAGTCAAAATATAATCGGTCAAAATTTGAGAGAAAATTTGCAATCCAGTGTCTATGCCCACGACATACTTATTCTGCACCACTATAATAGCAGATAATTACTTATTCAAACAGGACATCAGTTGCTTCCGAATCACTGAAGTACAGATATTACCAAACTGCTTCCTTTTACCTGGTTAGAAATATAGGTACAAATATAAGCGACTCATTGAAGTTAGATATTCCAAACATATTAAAGATGATCAATCCACAGAGTGAATGGGCTTACAGTAAAATGGAAGTACAGAAAAATTCATCAGTCAGTGAAAAGGCCTTCCAGGTCCGAAAACCTGCATGCATGAAAACATTTCAGGACAAGGATATAATCAATTAAATGTTTTGCATGTGGACATATGAACGGACATCAGATTTTCATTACATTATTCAAGTGTGGATACATGCCAGTAATCAATTAAAGACTGGATGGCAGACTGCTTCAATACCTGTCACAGTCAATGCTAATATCATCAGCTAAAAAGGATGGTCATTAATCGAAAATATAGAGCATTAGTAGCATCTGGAAATTATAAATGAATCATTTATAAAAACAAAATTTTCAAGAAGGAAAAAAAAAAAAAAAAGGAAACCTCACGAACTGACATACAATTGGAATAGTTCCCCAATGATCAATGAACAATCCCCAGAGACACCAGAGAGCTTGCTAAACAAGTTCCTGCATTACATAGTTACATGATCACCAGCAGAGTAAGAACAAATATTGTAGGACATGGATTTTCATACTAACAAAAAATCACTACCTGCTTGAATGTCCTTCATTACTTGATGGGTTACCAAAAATACTTGCTCAGTTTATCAGAAGCATACCCTTTAGGAGCAGTTAGCTGATCTGATTATCAATTGCCCACTATTGCAATCAGCTTTTGAAACAGCTAGGGCTAAAATGTTCAGGCTGACAGCAGCAGAACATGTCCCTTTATTTTCAATTGACCACTCTACCAAGTTCGTTTCCTTTTGTACAACCCTGTTAACATCCTTTCGATGTCAACCTTCTTTCCCAATCTAGCAAAAGAAGAACTGATACAACCAAGAGTATTTTCTGAAGGGATGAAACCTTTCTTTTTCATTTCTATAACTAATACTTTTGCCTCTGTCTGATATATGTTTTTTAATCTTCTGTCCAGCCCCCTTTGTTCAGATAATTTGCACCAGCCACAGATTAGTATGTTGTAAGTGAACGAATTTGGGGATACCCCTATCACTTCCATTGCATTGAAATATTTTCTAGCATTGTCCATGTCTCCCAACTTGGCAAGATCACCAATGAGTACATTATATGTGCTAGTTTTTGGCACAAAGCCTTTGGAAATCATTTCACGATAAAGTTTTTTGGCTTCCTCCTGCTTTCCAATTTTGCAATAACCACAAATCAATGTGTCATAAGTTGAAGCATCAGGATTCAAGCCATAATCTTTCATCTTAGCGTACAATTTTTCTGCCTCTTCATGCAATTTTTCTCCCTCAACATGCAACTTTGCTGATAAGAGACCACGGAAAAGCAGATTGTAAGTTACAATGTTGACAGAAACTCCTTCATACAACATTTGAGAATATATGACCAAAGCCATATTTATGCAACTCCTTTCACAATATCCACGAATGAGGGCATTGTATGTCAATACATCTGCTGAAATTCCATCTCGGTTCATGTTTTCAACTACTGATCTGGCTTTCTTTGTCATACCTAGCCTGCATAGGACTATGACAAGATTATTATAAACTTCCTTATTCACTCTAAGTCCCATGCCAATGAGTTGCTCATGCATTTTGAAAATTGAGTCAGCCTTTCCACTTCTTGAAGTTGCAGCAAGCAAAACCTTATGGGTAGTGGGGTTGGGATAAATCCCCTCGACCACCATCACTTTCAAAATGTCAATAGCTTTCTCAATGTCACCTGCCTTAGAAAATCCTTCAACAAGGGTATTGCAAGTTATGATACTGTACTTTATCCCATGAGTTCTCATTTTATTCCATAATTCAACTGCGCTGTCTAGTTTCCCCAGCTTGCAATACGCATTAATCATGGTATTATAGGTTACAGTGTCTGGAGCTAAACCCATGTTTTTCATCTCATGAAAAACAGACTTTGCTTCATATTTGCCAAGCTTCCAGAGACCATTTATTAACACATTATAAGCAACAACATCTAACATACCTTTTCTGCTCATTTCCTCAGCAACACTCAAAGCAGCTGACTCATTCCTCACCTTAAAATACCCATCCATTAGAGATGTGTAGTTAACATGATCAAGAGACAAGCCTCCAGACACCATATCTTCAACTAATTCCTCAACTTCTTCCATTTTTCCACCTCTTTTTAAGTTGTTTATAAAAGCATCAAGTACACTGTTATTGTCTTTTACTCCGCTCAATTTCATTTGATCATAAAGATCAAGGGCACGTCCATGCTGTCCCACCTTGAGACAGCTGTCAATAAGCATTGTATAAATATACGGGTTCGGAGAAATATTAGTCTCTAACATCTTCTTCAACATATTAACAGCTGCTTCTAGCATTCCTTTCTTTACATATCCATTGATCATACATGAATAAGTTACAACATTTGGAATGACATATCTTTCCTCCATTTCTTGCAAAAGGGCCTCAGCATTATCCATGTCTCCTAATTTGCAAGATCCATTGATCAATGTGGTGTATACAACCAAATCAAAGTAAATTCCACGCACTACCATTTGACATTGATAGGCAAAAGCTTCCCATGCACACCCTGCTTTAAATAACGAATTAACCAATGTACTATATGCAACATGATTTGGATTCATGCCCATTTCCTCCATCTTCATTATTAGTATCTTGGCATCTGACAACCTTCCAAATTTACAAAAACCATTAACAATTGAAGTGTATGTAACTACATCAGGCAAGAAGCCACTCATAATCATTTCCTTGTACAAAACGAGAGCTTTGTCAAGTCCACGTTGGTTACAATATGCGCTAATAAAAGTGGTGTAGGTAACCAGATTTGGCTCCAAATTCACATTGCAAACTGTACAACTTGTATCATCAATAAATAAAAACTCTTTTGTAGTTCCCAAAATTTCATCAATTATAGCTTTTGCTTTATCAAAATCACCTCTTTTGCAAAACCCATTAACCAATGTATTATAGCTAACAATATCAGCCAACAAACCTTCTTTCTTCATTCTTTCCACCAGTTCAAGTGCATAAGTCATGTCTCCAATTCCTGAAAACCCACAAATTAAAGAATTGTACCCTACAAGATCCTTAGGTATCCCTCCAATTGCTAAATTATCCATGACCCACTCTCCATATCTAACCAATCCAACTCCAATAAACCCTTTAACCAATATATTACAAGTAAAAGAATCAAATAAAGTATCTTTCTTCACCATTGTGGACAGCAAACCAAAAGCCTGATTGACAAAACCTTTCTCACAAAAGCCCCAAATAACAGTGTTGTATGTAACAGTATCAACCTCAAAATCAACTTTTCTAAGAAAATCCAAAGCCGTAGTCAAGTTGCCAGTTTTGCACAAGGCATGAACCAATACATTGCAAGTGCAAACATTAGGCAACACGCCACAAGACAACATCTCAGAATATACATCCAATACCTGAAAAACCAGGCCAGAGACATTAAAGAGATTAAGGAGACGATTCCAATGTAGGACAATGGGAACAATACTGTGCTTCCTCATGACGTAGAATGCATCCACTGCCTTAGACGGCCTGCCGCAGGTGAGATAGAGGTGTATGAGGGTGTTAAAAAAGGAGGCATAAAGATTGACTTTCGAGGATGGAATCGCCACATAAGAATAATTATTATGAGAAGTGATGTGAAGATTTTGGCAGGGTGGTTTAGAAGTAGTAGCGTTGGCGAGGTGTGGATTTTGGATTGACGAGTATGTTTGATAGTTTAACACACTCCTCCTAGGATTTCCCAAACACTTCATCAACATCGTAGCTGATAGGATGTATTGCTTATGGGTTATTCCGAAGAGCCTGAGTGTACCAACGCCCGAACTGTTAAAGAGAAACCTAAACCTGAAACTGAACCAGAATCCAGCAACTATTTGCACGAGGACATAACATAGTCATTCTTATAAAGTTATGTTAACTAGATAGATTTTATTTTCTGTACCGTTTTTCTATAATTTTATTTACTATTAATAAATATATATTTTAATTATTTAATAAATTTATTATTAATAAAATTATAAATAATTTAATATTATATATTTAATTAATTAAAATTAATTATCAACTAAAATTATGTATGATTTAATTTTATTTAATTTAACAAACTTAATAAAATAAATATTAATTTAAAAATATCTTCAAATATATACATTTCAAATAAGATTTGATTTAAAAATTAAAATATTTTAAATTTTAAATAAAAATTTAAATTATAA
>JANTNU010000001.1:21406941-21423441 GCA_024752395.1 Erythroxylum havanense
CTAATTGACCATCTGCAGCAACTACAAGGTGATTTCTTACCTTTATTGGGAGGGTAATTTTGCTTTTGTTGACAGTTATGAACTCGTGGACAAGCTTGGACACAATTGGTCGAAGTTCCTTCTCATTCAAATGACATGTAGCCAGGATGGGGAAAACACGATGGCACCAACTACAGAACAATGGTAATGCAGCTAATGAGTGTAAAATTTACATATTATGAGAAAAGAGAAATGATTAAAAAGTGGTGGAGTTATGGGATAACAGACTGACATATTAAGCACAACACATGGTAATTCTGATTGGCCTCCTATTAAAATTGTTTATAAAAGGAGGGAGAAAGAGCAGCTCTAGGAGGCAATCTGGGTGAAGAATAGAATTTTAGCTTGTATTTTCAGTGTGGTGATCTGTTAGCAAAAATATGATGTCTGATTATAGAAGGATGATGTGACTGACAAGGTAGTTATGGGTTACACGGTATACTAAGAATGTGGGGAGGTAGGGGATAGGGAGACAAAAAGGAGATTTGTATAAAAACTCCAGACTGGGTAGGATTTTGTCTCTGTGAACCCCTTATTCTGCTATCAATAATATTCTGCTTCTATTTTTCTCATATTAATCTAGGGTCATAACAAATTTTGGTATCAAAGCACCGGTCCTACAGTGGGTGATGCCCCAAACCAGAATGGAGGCAAGACTAAAGAAGTAGAAAACGAGCTTAAGTAACTACCAGGATTGAAGAAAGAAGTTGTGGATCTCACCAACATCATTGCTTCACTAGCCCAAAGGATGGAGGAAGGCTTCTGTATGCTCATGAAGAATCGGTACTGGGGAGTTAACCAAGCAGAATCTAGCTGCACCAGGTCTGGAGTAATTCTGCATCTGACTTAGTCATGGAAAGTCCTGCAGTGATCAAGACGATGACAGAATGGGTTAAGCAACCCCCAGAAACTGGAGTTACCCGTCTTTTATGGGGACAGCCCTTATGCATGGATCTTTAGGGAGGAGTGGTATTTTGCCATAAACTGATTGATGGCAGAGGAAAAGTTAGAGGCTGCTGCAGTTTGTTTTGAAGGAGAAGACCAAACATGGTTAAGGTTTGAAGAAAGAGAGAAACATTCTCTCCTTGGCAGGAGTTGAAAACCCAGCTGCTTTACCAATTTGCTGGAATACAAGAGGGAACATTACTTAACCGATTTTTTGCTGTCAACAAGAAGGTACATTTGCGGAATACTGAGCTCAGTTTGAGTTTTTCACAGCTTCAGTAAGAAGAATGGAGGAGACTTTGCCTGCTGTGTTTGTTAACTGGTTGAAAGAAAGGGTTAAGGCTGAAATGTTTGTGCTAAACCCATCTGGTTTGAAGGACATCTGCTGTGTTCGCAAAAACCCATCTGGTTTTTGCGAGGGGTCACAAAAAGGACGACCCCTCGCAATTTTCAGCCAAGTACTCACCACCAATTTGCTGGAATACAAGAGGGAACATTACTTAACCGATTTTTTGCTGTCAACAAGAAGGTACATTTGCGGAATACTGAGCTCAGTTTGAGTTTTTCACAGCTTCAGTAAGAAGAATGGAGGAGACTTTGCCTGCTGTGTTTGTTAACTGGTTGAAAGAAAGGGTTAAGGCTGAAATGTTTGTGCTAAACCCATCTGGTTTGAAGGACATCTGCTGTGTTCGCAAAAACCCATCTGGTTTTTGCGAGGGGTCACAAAAAGGACGACCCCTCGCAATTTTCAGCCAAGTACTCACCAAGCAGGCTAGACTCAAGTCGTCCTATGAGAGGGAATTAATGGCTATAGTAATGGCAATCCAAAAGTAGAGACATTGTTTACTGGGGAGGCATTTTGTAGTAAAAACGAACTAGAGGAGCTTGCGTTATTTGCTTGAACAGCGGATAGTTGCACCAGAATACCAACGATGGATGACCAAGCTGATGGGATATTATTTTAAGATTTAATACCGACCAGGTCAAGATAACAAGGCTGCTGATGCCCACTTAAGGGTGCAATTTGGGGCAGCATTACATGCTAGCTCAAGTCCTTTCATTATTGATTGGGACCAAATTAAAGACAAGGTGAATCAAGACTCCTGGTTGAAACAAATCCTTCAATCATTGAAAGGAGCTTCCGCCAAGCCTGGACGGTCCCTCAACCATAGGCAGCTCTATATTAAAAGGAAGATTGTACTCTTGAAGACCTATCCCTTAGTTCCAAAGCTGATGGAAGAATTTCATTGTAGTCCAATAGGAGGCCGTGGTGGATTTCATAAGACATATAAGAGGATTTCCAACAAATTATTTTGAGAAGGGATGAAGAATGATACTAAGCAGTTTATCAGGGAGTGCCATGTTTGCCAATAGCACAAGTATGATAAATTGACTATGGCAGGGTTATTATAACCCATTCCAACACCGCAAGTAGTTTGGGAAGATCTCATTATGAACTTTGTGGAAGGGATGCCCAAATCTCACGGATACGACTCCATCCAAATGGTGGTGGATAGGATAAGCAAATACTACACTTTATCTCCCTCAAACACCCTTATATTGCAAAGAAAGTTGCAGAGGAATTTCTGTTTTACATAGTGAAGCTTTATAGGTTCCCTCGCTCCATCATCACAAATCATGATAAGGTGTTTATGAGTAATATCTAGCTAGAACTCTTCAAATTACAACAAACAATACTAAAGAGGAGTACTACTTATCATCCTCAAACCAATGGATAAAGTGAAGTTGTGAACCAATACCTAGAAACCTACCTTCGGTGTTTCACAGGAATAAGCCAAAAGAGTGGTATGCCTAGTTAACTCAGGTAGAATATTGGGAATCAGTTGAATTAATTAAAGAGCAGTTTCCCAAATTCCAACCTGGGGACAAGGTGAAGTTCAAAAGGGTTGGGTGGTAATGAAAGGCCTCATGTTAAAAATGCTTATAAAAGGAGGGAGAAAAGCATCTCTAGTAGGCAATTTGGGTTATATTTTTAGTGTGTGTTGGTCTATTAGCAAAAATGTTTTGTCTGATTATATAAGGATGATGTGGCAAGGTAGTTACAGGATACAAGGTATATTAAGAATCTAGGGAGGTATGGAAATAGGAGACAAAAAAGAGATTTGTGTAAAAACTCCCAACTGGGTAGGATTTGGGGTAGTCACTTAAAGTGCTACCACTATGAACCCCTTACTCTGATATCAATAATATTTTGCTTCTTTTATTTTCCTCATATTCATCTAAGGTCATAACAAAATCAGGGCAATAAAAATAGGGAAGGTGACTCATATGCGATGCAAGATGCACGTAAGGATAATGATCTTGATGAAAGCATTCAGTGTTAATGAAGTCTAAAATAAAGAATAAAAGACAATTTTTGGAATTACTCGTATGGTTTTAGCAAGAACTAGGAATCATTTTTAAGGTTTAAAAGATTCAAAAGTAAATGCATCACTACTAAGTTCTTAACAATCACTTCTAGATTTAGAGATCACATATGAATCACTCTTCATAAGAGAAATTAAAAATTCTATTTTATAACAAGTATAAATAAGTATTGACAAACTATTACAATTATTAACTCTACTTTATCTAGTCCCAATGCCTAACTCTATATTTAAACATAGTGATTAACTTGAATTACTCTAGTAGTGCCACATGATAAAAATAAGAGAAGAAACCTAAATAAAATAAATATTGCATGATTGTAGACATTTTGGTTGTAACCTACATTAGTAAGTCTATAAGAATACCAATGCCACCAACTCCCATGGATTGCTAGTCTAAAATGTATGCATTAAAGTAATTTCCTTCGCCCAAGTCCTTTTAGAGAAAATCTTCCCCAATGGAAAGATTAGACATAAAATTAATGTTTTCTTTCAACTCCCCTACACACACTAGCTTATCAATTTTTCAAGAAACACAGTAGAATAGAGCAAAGCAAACTAACTATGTATTCCAGAATATTCACAGAGATCATATAACCTCAAAAGATAATATATTGTCTTCTTCCCTTAATGTTGTGATTATACTTGTCAAAATAACATTATTTGATGGTACAACCCTAAAGAAAAACTAATGTTGCATCTAGCTTATCACTCTTTGCTAACAACATCATTTTTAGCACATATTGGGAAACTTGTGATCTTGTTAGAAGTCTTCTATACAAGGATGACATTTAACAAACTTAGAATATTCTATAACTAAACTTAAGATAGTTTCCACAAAAAAGAAAAAGAAAGAGATAATCAAGTAAAGAAATGTTTCCTTGAAGACCTTGATTGATTCAGTTACTTCAGAAATGTTATGATGCAACAACCCTAATAATGGGGAGACATATTTGATTCTTTCTCTCAAATTTGACTAAGAACCACAATGGTAAGACTACATGCTGCCTAATGAATTCGATTATAGGATCTGTACTAGAACTTAGGAAGCTAGAATCTTGCAATGTGCTTAGTGTGGGAAGATCTATTACAACAGACTACTCTTTTTCCTATGCCAACTATAGATTAATAAAAAGAAATGGAAGACAAAGCATTCTCACAGTAAGAGAAAATGAAAAAGAAAGAAAAAGTAGAGTCTGATAATAGCTTTTCTTATTACTATCTTCGAAATTATTATTGATCATCTCAATTTCTACAAAATATTGCGTTTAAGAATATAAAACTAGTTAACATTCATATCCCAAAAAAATTGTACGAGACCAATATATGTTAGATTAAAAAGCAATCAAATACAACTTGAATCAATTGATTATCAATGGCATGTGCTTGACTGCTTTCAAACAAAAAGATCACAACAAATCTATGGCACCCCTAACAAAAGCAAATTATGAGATCAAAGAGTTTGACTGTTGAAGCTTCTTTAAAACTAACTTGTACAATCTTTGAAGGAATTAACCTATACAATTATTTAGAGATGTGAAACGGTTAAAAGTTGCCAAGCAGATTAAGATTCATTGACTAAATGGATGATAAAAGATTAATGAGTATGAATCTCATTCAATAAATGGAATTACAAGGGTTGCTGACACTTGTGAACTCTAGCAACTATAAAGATAAAGACTTGATTTTTCTATACAAAGAAACTATTTTCCAAAAGAATCCAAAGGAAATTCTTCAAAGGAATACAAGCCAATAATTGGCAAATCAATCACATATGTAATCTTCTTTTCCTAGCACTTATTTACTTTTCATCTAAACAATTGTCCATATAACAATTATGTACATGCATAAAACATACACAAATACATATAATTGTCAATCTTCCATCTTTCAGCATTACTTAGTTTTATTCCCAAGTAACAATTTTATCTTCTCTTTCAGTTTCCATTAAGGGATTAGGAACCAAACAATATGTTACGGAAGCAAATAAAAGAAACATCCTATAAAAGTCAAAAATAGACAGGAACTTGATACAATCGCTAAATTTGGTAACGAAAGCTAAGAGGAACAAGAAATTCATTTTTACCAACAACTTACATAGGTGACTTCAAACTTTTAGATTCCAAACGTTGGAAAATGTCAGATACAATATCCACGGTGTTAGGAGGATTGCCATTGACGAAGGTTAGGAGAACTAAGCCACTCCTTATAAGCTTAACCAATGAAAGAACAAAGCTCCCTTCTACAGTTGTACTTTTCTTTTCGTGTGCTGAATCCTCATCTTTGGAGAGATTATCTAACATAAGTATCCAAAAGAATTACCACAAAAACTAGAACTTACTGCTCAATTTCCAGCATTGGAGAGTGTACCTGCATTCTCAACAATGTTGTTGATTTCTACATCAGTAACAGGTGTAATAGATGTCTGACATATTTCATCTATGATTAGTTTCCTTCTCTTAGTGCTCGCATTTGTGTCGGAGCTTTGAACAATTTTGTTGCTATCATAGGACTTCAAATACTACAAAAGATTTCAAATTGACAGTCAGTATGATAGAGAAAACATATTTGTCATATCTACATCCCTTTCAAGATGAACAACAAAAAGTTTCGATTTGAACCTCTATGTAAACAACATAAGCACAGCATTTGCACAAATTAAAACGTATTTACACTAAAAATGAAAAGGATATCTCCTTTTGAGTGATAGACACATAATTAGGAGAAAAAATTACTTATCACTACACAGTGACATTTAGCAATGCTAAAATCCTATTACACCTTATAAGAAATTGGGCAATGTTAGATATTAAACATGAGAGTGCATACTTCTATAATGCCAATAACTAAATAAACAATTCTTATAAAAAGGAAAAATGAAAGAGTAAAAAATACTAACAAGGTTCACGCATATGGCAATTGGAAATAAGTAGAGAACAATCCTAAAGTTTCATACAAATGCTAAAACTGAGGCAATTCATCTATCCTTGGATAAAGCATACTTTTGGAAATGGGGAAAAATCCTAGTTTTTTTCAATAACTGGAATGATCATTGCCCCTTAATCAAGAGGAATGAGATGACAAAATTAATCCCCAGAATTCGAGTAAATGCCAGAGTGTGCTCAATTATACAGAATGGGGATTGGTGTTGCAACTTTAAAGGTTCCTCTTACCTGATAAACTAAGTACCTCAACACACTCGACTGCACAGGGAGGACAGGATCACTTGGCTAGCTAATAACAATGCATAGTTCAACAATGCGTCATGCTACAAAATATTTAAACCTTGTTTGAAACATGCACCCTTGTATGAGCTAATATGGAGCGCAAGGACTAAAGTCAAGCCTTAGTGATCCGACAGTGCTAAGTGGAAGGGATAGGATCAGAACAAAGGACAGAAGGTTTGGGAATTATGAACCTATATGCCTCCTACGCAAGGAAGAGAGGGAGAACAAAAACCACCTTTTTTTCCAATGCAAGAAATTGAAAGTCATTTGGAGTAGGGTGCTTCACCTACTGATGGAGCATTGTCACTCATATGAATGGAATATGGTCCTTTTATGGGCAATTAACAAAACCAAGGAACTCAAACAAGATGGAATGGTCTTCAAAACTGCATTCGTATCCACAATGTACTCAATTTGAAGAGAAAGAAACAATTGAATATATAAAGGGGTAGCTACTGAAAAACATCTCCTAGCAAGGAACACATTAAAATGGATCAGAGAACTCTTGCTAGGTAGAGGTCTACAAAACAGTCTAAACAGTCTCACTGTAGGCATAAAAATCAAATGGAACCTTTAAATTTCAGCTAGCAAGCTTATTGCAACAAACATTAGTAGTGTCTTTTTGGATTTTGTAATCCCTTTATCATTGTAACTGTTTAATAGCTTAGCTAGTGTTAATAAAATTTCTTTATTCATCTTTCAAAAAAATATATATTAAGAAGGTCATTGAGAAGAACCTTTTCAAGGATCAACATCGCTTCCTTGGTTGCACTTTTTTCCCTCTCTGACATGAAAATAAAACTTTTTAAATAATGTCAACTTCAACTTAAAGAACATGGGCATAAACTTCTTTACAGGAATAAATATTCCTTCTAAGCTGGAAATTTATTAAGAAACTCTTGAACACATAGTTACTAATGGACATTTAACTTTCTAAGTCAAACATGAAGCATAGGTTGTCATCCAATTTAGACTTGTGAAGGTGAAGGAGCCTATCAAGCATAGGATGCTCACTGAAGCCTGAAGTTAAAAATATTTCTGAGAATCGGTTCTCACGGTATTAAGTATCCTTATCAAACATATGTAAGGCACTAGAAAACAATAATATTAAGTATACTTTGATTGAAACTTGGTTAGTAGCTTGAAAGTTGGCGGCAACTTATTAACCGTTGCAAACTATTTTCATGTCTACACTAAAGTCCACTTGTGAATATAAATAGGTAACGAGCAACTAGCATTGAAATAGGAGTTCGAGTTATCATTGAATTACAATAGGTCACACAGGATATAATGGAATAAGAGCCAAAAACTGTCGCTGATCCCTTTGCATATACTATTTATGACTCTCTACAGTTTCTAGGACTGATTCAGGTTTATACACATTCATCGCAAAACAAACTATTAGCCCATTCACATCTATACTCATAGGTACACTCAATTTTCCTTTTTCCTGTTCAATGTAATCTAGAAGAATCATATAATAATGATATAAAAATGATTAAAGAGGAAAAGAAGACCGACTGATAGAGCACGTAATGAGGAAGCCAGAGTGAGAATGGTGAAAAAGAGCAGAAGGAGCGTTGTAGTCGAAGCGAGGAATGCTTATGACACTGGCGTGTTGTTCCCATGGCTTCATGGTTGTTGCTTCATTTTCAGTTACTGGCTGAATTTGTGCTTCTTTTCTTTCTTCCTCTTCGGCCATTAGAATCTGTACAGATGAACGAATCAAACACAAAGAAACCCTCCTAAAACCCTCTCCTCCTCCCTCACCGATGTTGAATTTAAGGCTTCGGCTTTGGACAAAGCCCAGGCTTCCTTTTTCTCCGAACTCCCCGATGTTGAATTTAAGGCTTCGGCTTTGGACAAAGCCCAGTCTTCATGTTTTCATTTTTGTTTTTCCTTCGGATCCCAGCCAGAAACCCTTCTTTTTCTTGTAAAGAAACATAGACAGATTATACAATTCAATGGAATAATAACAATCATAAATTGTTCTTATCCATTTATGGATATGACTTAAAAGGTCTTGAAATGACTGTTGCAACTTTGTGATTTAACTTTTTTTTTTTAGTTTATCTCATAAAACTTTAAAATTATTCATAGAGTTCTTAACATTATTTACCATTAACTAAATTTTTTGAAAAGTTAAAGAATAATTATATTAAACTTTTCAAAACAATTTCCTGGAAGGTTGTGACTACGTTTGATCAACAATGAATCAGTTACTTTTTAGCTAATTCAAATCTTTCAACTGTTTTACCATTTCAAACGGTTGAAATTTTTGTTTAATAAGAAGATTAATAATTAAAGAAGTTATCTCAAACCGCTGAATGTAAAAAAGCTCCACAATAACGACGTTTTTAGTAGTGTTTTCATCTTTAGCTAAATATGTGCAAGTAAAAAATCAGTTATACCCCCTAAATAAACAAAGCTATACATTAATTAATTTTTGCAAGTTAATTTATGTCTAATTGTAATTAATATATTGTGCTATAGTGTGGCATAATTGAATTATTATTGATTATGCTACAGTGCCATGCGTGACAGTGCAGCATAATTGTTGCTTGGCACTATGTTATGCTTATGAATTATGCACGAAACATTTGTAAAATTTAATTTTTGTTCTATTTTTTATTATTGTTAATTTTTAGTTTTGTAAAATTAAATATTTAATTATGACCTTATAATTTTTTTTAAATTATATCCTTATATGTCATTTTTAATTTATTAAATAATAAAATTAATATATATTATATGAAAAATATTAATATGATCTAGCTCACTACATCATTCATATTAATAGAAAATTTAGCGTTGAAGTATTATTATTATTATTAAACGAGCTTAAATAAACAACTGATATTATCTACTGATCAAATCAGCTAATATAATCAACTAATAATTAATGTAATCCGTTGTTTGCCGTAAGTTTGCAAGAATAGGACTTGTCCTAAGTTCTATAACCAATAAAGCACTTTTTGCTTGTTTGGTTCACCTATTAGAATAGATAGAGAATAAAATTGTTATTCTTAGGAATTGAATAGAATGAGTATTATTTTGTTTGGTTTATTCCTAACGAATTTCTATGTCAATATTTGTTTTAAAAATATAAATTGACAAAGAAATAACTAACAAAAATACCAAAAAATCAATTATAATGCTACTAATTACATCATCATGATGATAATGATGATGATGATCATCATCATCATCATCATGTAAATCTCCATTATTACCCATCATGATGCAAATTATGCTGTGGTTAATTTTTCCCTTATATACTTAGTGAATTTGGTCCGACTTATGTCAACGTTCATTATATAATCTCAATTATAGTATTAAATAACATTAGAATGATATTAAAAATAAACTTAACCTAGGGCTTTAAATGACTAAATACTAGAGGTGTTGGAAATGGATATCATCCCATTAGAGCAAACGAGTCATTATTAAAAAAAAAAGAAACAAATCAAACTCACATGCAATAAGACTTTTTAAAGTCGTGGGAAGAAAAAGCAATTGTACATTTGTATGCTTTCCATTCATCAAATTTGGTGGTGAAAGCTACAATTCCTGACATGAAATATAGGCATAGGATATTATAAAATAGCGACAATGTAGAACTTGATTTGATATACTTTTATGTTTGGAAGCTTCTATCCCCTCTAGACCATGGCCATGATATGCAATTTAATAACGAAATGAGCAAGCAGCATAGTTGTGTCCAGCTTTGTGGCCATAAATCTAAGTAGGAACGACAACATGATATGACTAAAGAAATTTACACCATCAGTTGATCATTATCTGGATGCTAGAGTCCAATTAAATTAATATCCCCATGCACCCACATATCCATTATTAGAGTTGAATAAATATTTACCTCCATGTATAACTTTGGGTGTGGTGCAGCAAAAGGTTCTGTAGTTGCATGTGAGGAGGAAAATCTAACTATCAATTAAAATTCAAAGAACTTTAACACCAACTACGAAAGGAAGTAAACAATAACCAAAATCACACTTGATAGAAGAAAACTTGAGTGCAAGTCAAATTCTGTCTTTCTGTTCCCATAAATTTGTTGGAAGGTAAAAGAACATTTGTTGGATATTTGAGAACTTCCTAATGATATACTGCTTGCATCTAAAAAAAATCATATGTCAACAATTCATGTTCAAATTACCTTAGTATTTACAGTTGAGGTTCTATTGTCATCTTTAGTAAGATGGAAGCCTCCTCGATGGTTTTCACTAAGCTTGATACAAAATAAGAACATATTGACATATGTACTTACAAATATGCATAAAATTTAAAAAGCATGACAAGATCTATTATCCAAAACAATTTCAGTGACAAAAAACATGAGA
Organism: Erythroxylum havanense; assembly: GCA_024752395.1. Classification (NCBI taxonomy): domain Eukaryota; kingdom Viridiplantae; phylum Streptophyta; class Magnoliopsida; order Malpighiales; family Erythroxylaceae; genus Erythroxylum; species Erythroxylum havanense. Next base: position 21,417,898 of record JANTNU010000001.1, read on the forward strand.
TTTTGCAAGTGAAGCTAAAGGACCTTCTTGGGTATTTCTAATTCATATAGAGAGCCCATTTGCAAACAACTGATCCATGCATAAGATATAATGGACAAATAAATTACAAAATTCATGCATGAACACTAAAAAATCAAGCAAAATCAATCAGATATTATAATTGTAGAGAGAAAAAAAGAGTTTTTTATAACTCTTGCACATAAAAATCTTTATTTGATTTCTACTAGATATTCTACTCAACTTGCAAAAAAAAAATATATTAGGTAATTCCTACAGACCTGCATATTAATCAACAGATGACATGCCTAAGAAGTCTAAACATAAGGATATCTCCAGCTTGTTAAAGCTAAGATACCCAAGCCTAAACTACTCTAGGAAAAAGCTGAAAGCGCAAATAAGTTAAGACACTTTCTAACACTCAATGAAGTCATTAGGGTGTATAAAGCTTGTTGTCAAATAAGCACAGCACAACATTGGAAAGAATTGACATTACAGTGAAGGCATACTGAAAAAATCTCAGCGTGATAAAGAAAAGACAATTATCCAATAATTCTAGTCCATTAAAGACAATGTATTCTTAAAAATTTTAGCCTATGAGATTCAATGATTAGTAAAAGGCATCATAAATGTCAAAACATGTAAATCTGCTCATTTAAGAATGAAACAATGAACAAAACTTTGTAGTCCACATTGTATTCTTATAAGAGCAAAACCCTACATACAATCTCATCTAATAGGTTTATCTATAAGATGGACAAAATGAACGTCAACTATACATATCGTGCATCGAATTGCTTGATCAGAAATAAAAAAATTAATTACCTTCCAATTTGCATATTGTATTAGTCATTCATTTCATTTCCTACACTTGTACATCCAAGAGATTCACAAATTCCTGAAAGTATCTCTTTGATCGGGTGTTTGTTATGTGTAAGTTTTAACCCCTCAATAATCTACAAATTCACGATTCGTTAACGTAATACCTAAGCTATCGATCCCCCGAGGAGGGATAATCTGATCCTAAAATCTAAAGCTCGAAACAAATACAAAAATTCAAATTACATCAAATTAAAAACGAGATATTAATTAATTCAATCAAATTAAATTAATAATCAATCACGGAAGTACTAATTACTAAGCAATTGTAACATACCTAAGAATCAACCTAAGGAAATTACCAATTGAGAGAAAGAAAATTTTACCTATCCTTAATGCTAACCTAACTGGTTATGAATGACAGGATTATTGGTTCCAGATGATTCTATGATTGATTACTCTCTCTCGAGTTATAACCATTAACCCTAAATCATAAACCCTAATCAGATTATAGAGGTCGCAATCTCTCAATTTATAATCTATCCAAAGCCCTAATTAGTTCTAAAGGTCTCTAATAAACTACCGGAAAGCTATGCAAGATCTCTCATTGCATAATTTACCGATTTGATTTAATTCTAATTTCTATTAAATCGCCTAACTTTTGTTAGCCAAATTTAATCATTTTTCATCTGATTCACTCTCTCAGTTCATTATCGAATTATACAATCACATAATTAAATCACAATAAATCCAATAAACACATAAACAATCAGATTTCATTAATTCAAGAATAAAACTCCGAAGGTGAGTTTAGAACATTCTCGACATTTAAGATTCTATCATCAAATATTCAATACAATTCTATATAATGATAAAACTAAAAATGAATAGGAAATTCAATCAAAATGGAGGACGGGAGGCAACGATGTCAATAAACCTCCTGATTCTGGAAGTACATTTATTCAGCTTCTTCTCCTCATCTCTCTAGGGTTTCTTAAGGTGGCTGATGCAAAAGCTCCCTCTACCTTTTTGTTTTATTTTTTAAATATCCTTTTGTGTTCTGAGCAGCCCTAAGGTTTTTTGGTCGTTCGAAAGGTTCCAAAAATCTCTCGAAATCTACCAACACAGGCCACGATCATAGGCCACATTCAAGCTTTCTATCACGATCCTAGCATGCAAGCTACAATCGTAGGCTAACGCTAGTGCTTTTATCACGATCGTGGCCTATTGTGCCACAATTGTAGGCCGTTGTTTCAGCCCAAATGTCTCCAAAACTTTTCCGTTTTTCGATGTTGACCCTAAAACACTAGCAAACACATCAAGGTACCTCAAAAATATAATAATGAAGCTCAAAGACTTGTACTAATCCATAAAACACTTAAAATACAAATAATTAACAAACTAACACAATTATAACCTAAACACATACTAGATGATTTAATTAATAGCTAAACACATATCAAATTAAGCCCTAAAATATGATGCAATTCACACTTATCAACATCCCCACACTTAAATGTTTGTTTGTCCTCAAGAGCATTGCAACAAACACACAAAATCATAAAGCACAAAATGCAGTAATGAGACAATGGCTTCAACTTCATGAAATAAATTTAACTTTAAACACAATCATTCAAGTTATTCCAAATCATTAATATGCATAATCTACATCTAAGAGTTCTAGACTAAAAATATGTATTAATCAACACCTAAATGTCAAGTTATTCACCCTTTTCAATTGTACATACACATTAATAATTATTCAGTCATTGAAACTTTGTAACTACTCCTAAGTACGTTTTCATAAGAAGTCAAATTATTTACAAGTTCGGTAGGTTTTTATTAAAAGACACATTTTTTATTTTTTATTTATTTTTTCTGGATATGGACCTAGTCTTTTACTTGGAGGCAAACATTGGTGATGAATGTCAATCTGGTTACTCAGCTAAGTCATGTTTTTATCTAGCTGTTTGGTTGGAATCTCATTATAGCTTTTAAGGCAGAGGCACACATTTGTGATGCATATTGATCCGGTTACTTAACTACATCACGTTCTTAACTGGCTACTAACTCTATTCATAACCCAAAGGCTAGCGGAATACTTATTTACTTAAAATTAACAAACAAACTTTTTTTATTGCCTACCTTGTTGCTTTAGTTACTCATATTCATGAAAAATAATAGTAAAGCTATTTTAGTCGAAAGACCTAAAATTATAAATGAATGTTACAATTTAGAAGATGACAAACTAACACTAAAGCCTAATTAACTTGCATATTTAGCCAAAGAACCTAATTCACTAATTTTGCGAGCTAATGATTCTTTACAACCTAATAGATTATGTTTAAAATTAAATCAATTTCGATCTATTTAAGCCATTGACACATTCACATAATTCACAATATGCAACCTGGCAACCTATGATACAATATGTAACATTCACACTTAAAGTAAAACACATAACCCTCCCCATACTTGAACAATACATTGTCCTCAATGTGATAAGGAGGCAAACAAACATGCATGGAAATAATGATGCTGTCAGAGGTGGCAATTGGATACCTTAAACCTCAAAATAATGATGGATAAGACGTATATCCTGGCTCTGACGTCGTTATGTTCGAGTCATCTCCTTCATTCTTTTAGAGTTCTTTGTAAGTGTATCTGTAATTACTTTAATGTTTGCAGAAATTGTATTGAGCACTTTCTTCCAACCCGGTTAATCTGTGTCTTCTTCCTCTTCGAACTCCTCACTAATCTAGTCCTCTTCTGCCTACTGAAACAATGTTGTACTAGAACTTACCTGACTAGCCCTGATCTTGACATGAGTCTTTTAGTTGATGTCCCGAAGTTCTATGTTATGAGTCTTAAGGATTTCAACACGCCACAAATGATGGTGATTTAGAAAATTCGAGAGGTGGATAGTTAAACCACTATAGTCCACGCCATAATACTCAGCAATGGCAAAAATCACGTACCCCATCCCCAAATTGTTGCCCTCTTACGTAGAGTTGCAACAATCGCATTCAATACATTTGTGGAGGTGCATACTGGGATGTTATGATACATGCACCACAACAGGAAAAGTTCCTTTTTTGAACATTTAATGGTTTTTGATTTTTCAAAACCATTTGACATATGAATTTATGCCATAACAAGTGCTAATGGGTTGTTATGGTGTTGTTATAGACATTTTTAGTGTTGAATCGCTCTAATCGAATGAGCTCATTCCAATAGCGAGAAACACAAAAATCATCATGTTGATCGATAATAGAAGACTCTGGGAACCTGCAAATATCACGCATGATTTCAATGTTTAGCTCATAATTTCATGCCCGTAACCTAAACCACATTTCTTTAGGGTTATTAGGTTTGTAATAAAGGGAAGTGAAGAATTCGAGTATGAGCTCCTAGTAGACAAGATATTAAAAATGTATGACCATCGCCCACTGAATTCTTTCTGCTAGATTCTCTACACTATCCCGTAATTTTAACCTATCAAGTATATCAATATCAAAATATCTAAGGACTACTATTTATTTAACATTAAGGGATTGAAAATGAATACCTTCCTCCTTTGTGTATATTGGGAAGGGTGCTCTGAAATCTACTGCCCTTGTCCCGAGACTTAATTTCATCCCAATGATTGATCGCGCTTTGCTAACTACTTAATGTACAGCATACTAGCTTGCAAGTAAGTGAAAGTTGGAAATTTGGAATTTGGTTACAGAGAGGTGGGAGCATTTAGAGGTTCTAAACTTAGTGAGATAAAGTTAAAATGAAAGTGAGTGAAAAAGCGATGTAAGAAAAAAAAATAGGAGAATGAAGGGTAAAATGATAAAGATTTAAACTAAAAATCATGGGGACAAGTTTACCTCGTGGCCTGTAATATTTCCACCAATTCTAATTTTTCTCTTTTTTTTCCTTATCCATATTTTCGATATCATTTCTTAACTCTTTTATAGCTCTTTCACCTCTCTCTTTTTTTACTTCCTCGATCATATAACTAATGTTGAAGTCTTATGTCTTCCCGACCTTATTTGGAAAAGAAATAATCTAACTACGAAATTCAAACTATCTAAAAGTCAAAGGAAATAACATGGAATTAACAATCCATAGGTTGTGTTGGACCCCATCTCCGAGGCCCAACATTCGGAAACACAAGCGTAGAAGACCCAAAACCGACAACAATATTGACCACAATTAGGGAAACCTCTAATAGAAAGGTTCGGCTTGTCATTTTAAGAAAAAAATTTTCCTCATGATCTAACGATTCTAACGCCACTGAAAACGCTCAATTCGGATTAGAAATGAAAAAGTTATGACCAAAATATTGTCATAAAGAAAAACAGACCAATACCGCTATAACCAACTTCATGTCAGAAATTGAAAATCTTAGAGGTAAAATTATAGCTCGGCACCTTCATATAACTTGTAGGTTCAGGTCTCTAGTTTAATTTAAAACAAGAATTGCCTCAATCGGAGTTCTATAGCTCAAGATATTTCAAAATAAGTGAAGTATATTCGGACTTTATCTACCGACCATCACACTTTGTTTCAATCCAATTTTTATAATTTAAAAGCAATACCGACCATTCAGGTATAAAAAGATAGAAAAAAATTTTAGGAGTCTATCTCTTTGAAAATCAGCTTAATCGGAGGTCTATACAAAAAGTTATGGCCAAAAGAAGGGAGAGGGGTCGGTCGGCCAAAAACCGACCCCAAACG
>JANTNU010000001.1:21424094-21440158 GCA_024752395.1 Erythroxylum havanense
AAGAATCCTAAAAGGAAAAAGAGAGAAAAAGTAGGTATCCAGTATCTAAACTAAAGACTTTTTAATTAATAAAAGTCCTGCGTACTATTAGACTTTCTTAGATCCCGCTTTATCTCAGGACTTCGGACTGGATGTGAAAAGTCGGACACAAATCTCAAGCACTTCAAGTTTTCTTAGGTTCTAGCGTTTCTGGAGTTCAACAGAGTAACCTCCGAAAATTCCCAGTAATCCTCAGATTAATTTATGTCGACTGCCACAAATAAAAGGATGGGAACGAGAATGAATAAAAAGGTTGAAACTAGAAGACCTTGATAGATGGGTATAAGTAGAAGGAAAGAAGGTTAACCCCTACCAAAGGCACAGGAAAAATCTTCATAAGGTCAGTGTTTGAGCCAATAGGTCCTTAACTGAGCCATGTGCAGTAGTATTTCATCACGACCTTGATTGGTGACACTGCTGGTCATGATCCAAGGAGGTGTTGTCTGAAAGAAGCTCCTTATTAATTCTTGAAAATCATTCACATTTTCTTCTGGCCTTTTCCCTCCATTCTTTCTCTTCTTTCGCTTGTCACATTTGGTGAATATTAATGTCATCGGTATCTGAGACAACAAAGACAGAGTTCCATATTATAACCTGAAGTAAGAATTGATAACCCTGCAACTTTAGGCAAGTATGTCCGATACATAATCAAAGTATAAAAATTTAGGATGGGGACCTAAGTCATTGAGTTCACACTTTAAATCCAGACACAAATATGACACAATCTTCATTATCCAACAGCTTTTCCAACTTAAGAGAAAGGTGGAAAAGGTAAATAAACTATCAACCAAATGTTGATCAATAATTTAATACTGATGGGTTCCAAAATTGTACTTGGTAGAGCATGCTTTTAGTTTCCATAGCAAATGAAGAAAGAAGTGATTGGGAAGGGAAGGTTGAGAAGTCTTATGGGTAACTAATCCCTTTCTTTTTCCACATAGTAACAAATATACCTGATTCTGACCCAGCCAACTAGCATACTCAAGGTCAATTTTCTTAGCAGGAATGCTAGCATCTATAAGAAGGAAGACAGAGACCAAGGTTGAACGGTTGAGAAGATAATCTTTTGTAAACTCGTCCCAGTCAATCCGGAGTTCATGAGGTGCGGCAGCATACCTGTTGGAAGAAATGAAATTAAGTTGGCATCTCTGTCATATGGTGCACACATATTCAAAAGCTTAGTCAAATGGAATAAATTGCATAACTCAACACGGCCTAACAACATAAAAGGAAAACAATTTCCAAAAGAAAAACATAAAAGCCAAATGCAAATTATAGAATTGGATTTTCTTACTGATCTTAGTCGACCCTAGAATGACATTTTGAAGAAACATTGGTCAGATGAAAAATGTGGAAAGAAAAAAGGAACAGACTGCAAGTATGTACATGTCACACTGCAAGTCTCAATGATCCTCCAAGCAAGCAGAACGACAATGATGGAAGCAGGTCAAATTCCAATCCCCTTCTAAATCTTAAGGCTCAACAAATTCGAACAAGTAAAGACATAAGTTTATTGTTAACTTCCTTAAAAATAAATTAGAGGTTCAATCTACACAGCATGTATGGGTTTCACAACTTAAAACAGGTATTGCATCAATTTTTATACGCATTAGGCGCTAATAAAAATTGATGCTTCTATTTTGCAATCTACAAATCATGCCATTCTCGAGAGCTTCAAATCATACCCATATCCAGGCAAGTCCACCAAGTACCAGTTATGATTTATCCGAAAGTGGTTGATGCATTGTGTCTTCCCTGCAGAGTCAAATTAACGCGTTGGAAAGGCGAAAAATAGTTGACGCGTTTTCTGTTCTCTTCTCGCAGATCAAGCCGCAGAACTGAAATTGAATAAGATATTTTGCCAAAACTTTTCCTTTTGTTTTCAACACTGACTCATTCATTAAAATGGTCAAATTTAAGAATTCCCGACCCGAAAACAACCCGTTTTATATGGCAAAACTCAATCAGACATTGAGTCCATCTATATGGCAAAACTAGCCAAATATTGAGAACCAGATACATGTCATAACCACAAGACAAGAATGATAATATTACCCTCTTCTACTCGTTTTCTATGTTGTTATAATAACCTATTGAAGAAGAATCAACCATCAGTGAGCAGGCATGGCACAGGTTTCATCTTATGGCACATTTAGCAAGTAAACAACCGGGAAGTTGAAGAAAATTTGTCTCTTTTCTCTTCCCTCTTTGTAGAGAACAGAAATCCAATCACTAAAAGGAGAACGATGCGTACGGAAAATAATCTAACCAGGCTTCTTGGAGGTGAGCGCAAGCTTCTTTCTCCTTACAAGTGAATTAAGAAGCGAGGATTTTCCGACATTGGACCTCCCCACAAGCGCAAACTCAGGCAATTGATCAGATGGACAATCCTCCGTCTTGACGCTACTCTTCACAAATTCAGCATGCACAACCTGAGCATCCTTGGCGTACCTACTCAACACGATATTCGACCCTTTCAAGATTCTGGTGCTCAAACTTGCATCGCCCGAAGAAACTTTGGTCTCTGGTGGCACAAACAGCCTGTCAATCGAAACTTCGACATGGGCTTCCTCAAGTGGTGCTAAAACTTCGTGGGTCTCTGAGATATGTGACAGGGGTATGGTCTCTGAGGTGAGGAAAGACGACTTGGTTCGGATAGTAGTAACCGAACTTGTTAGCTTACGAAAGAAATTGAACTTGAAATGAGTGGCGAGAGACGACGGTTGGTGAGGTAAAATCACAGAATGGAGTCGTTGAAGCTGTATTACAACCATTTTCCTATCTGTGAATCTCATTCAATATTCCGTACTAGAAAACTTTACCTATATATATATGTTCGGCTCTGTAGTCTGGAACGAGGTGGCCTGATCTGAGTATTGATGATAATGGGCTGAGCCGGGCCGGCTGATGGCCCTGTTTGACCAAGAGTTAGGCAGCCTGTGGTTCAACGGGACAAAGGTGGGTCCAATTGGTCCGATCCGATTTAATTTTTAAAACAATTTACGAAACGACCCAATTGGTCCCATCCGATTTAATTTTTAAAAAATTTACAAAATAACTTCATTTTGTTTCAAGTCACACTCTCGGCCGAGATAGACAGCTATAGCCCAAGCCCAAGAAACTCAAAAAGTCTTGATAGTTGAATCGTAACAAAATCAAATCTAATACCTAAGTTCGACATCACAATAAGGCTTAGGTCTGACGCCACCTAACCCGACCCAACCCAACCTAACCTGGAGTCTACAGTTCAAACTTCATTGGCTAGTTGGATGAACCTTTGATTAGATATTTTGTGATATTAATTAATATTGAGTATTGTTTTGATAAATATTTAAAATTTATAAAATAGTTCTAAAAAATTTTTAAATTATAAAATATTCTTTTAATATATTAACTATATAATTTATAATTTAAAATCAATCATGTCTCCAAAAATTATAATAATAAAAACTTAAAATAATAACAATCTATTTATTTTTATTAATATTATTTTTCACATAGTTTACAAATAAATAATAACTAGTTTACAAATAAATAATAACTACAATTAATATAAATAAAATAATTTAATTATCATACAAATATAAAATTAAGAACAATATAAAGTATTTAAAATTTTATAATATCATCTATAATAAATAATGATTACATTAAAATATCAAACAAAAAGAATAATAAATCATGGAGAGTTCGATCCAAAATTATTACAATTTATAACAAGAGCTCGTGTCAAAAAAATAACTAACTAAAAGTGAAATTTAAAATAAAAATTTACAATTATATTCATATTACATATATAGAACTTAACATATATATGAAAAATAGGTAAAATTAAAAGAAGAGGAGAAATAAAAACTTGAAACTTTATTCAATCGAATACCCACTCAAATCATATTAACCTCAGTTTTTATTTGATACAAAATCCTCATCATTGAGAGAAATATTACCATCACCATTCAAATTTATTTCACCAAATAACATATCAATACTTTCATACCTAAGATTATCTTCCAATTTCCTCCCTTCTATGAAACCTAGTTACTCAAAAACACAGTCCGTCAACAGATTGATATGGTCAAGACTAACCGGATCTACAAAACTATTTATTTTATTAAGAGTCTTGGTAAACAATAAAATTAAATTATTAAGAAATAATAAAAAAATATATCTAACTTAATAATGATAATAACATATCTTTCATAAAGTTTTAAACTATATTGAATAAAGATCAAGTCATTTAATCTTTTGTACTTCAGTCTATTCCTTTTTTTTAATGGATGAATTCAAATGTGCTCTAATTCTTTTCACATTCTATTATGCTCACAAATTAACTTACAATTCGAACTGAAAACCTTTGCAATTCTAGAACATCACTTCCAAATAAGTCCTACCAAGCAACTGTAAGACAATAAAAGTAACATTAAAAACAAAATAAAGTAATGATTAATTTTCAACAAGTAACAAAAGTAATATATATATACCTGGATTAGGATTGTCTCTTTGACGAATAACAATTGATATCTCAAAATTACCAAAAGCATTCGTATAATCTCTATTTGTTAGCTTATGAAATCTTGTATCATCTCATGGATAACAATTTTTGTAATAATTAATAATATTCTCCTATTAACTTCAGTTTTCTTTGTAAAACTTGGTCTGAAATAGACATTGGGATTAAAAAATACTATAACTACAAACAACAGAGATTAAAGTTATCCTTCCCATCTCTTATTGATGACTGTAAGATAAAGCGTATACAAAGAAGATCTATTTTTCATATTGACCTTGATTGCTTGCTTCGCCTTCTCTATGACATCATAAAAAAATTCATTGTTGCCTTCTCATCATTATTAACCAAGCAAAGTACCTTCACCAAAGGCTCACTAACTCAAATGACAAATTAACATTGAGACCAAAATTCATTATTTTCAAGTATAATTCTAGAAAAACTTTAATATAACATTATATCTAGCATGCTGAAATGTAACTCACTTATCACTTATAAATATTTGTCTTAACTCTTTCTTCATCAAAATAAAACATTGAAGTGTGAAGAAATTAGTTACAAATCTTGTAATAATAGAACAACACAAATCTCTACCATTGGAGAAATTCTTTCTCATTAAATTCAATACCCATACACGATTATAGATGAACTGGGTCACTTATTTTACTTTCTGTTTAGTCTCATCAATAATAATAAAATATCTAGCATCTCTCACATTTTCAATATTAGATCAATGCAATGTGTAGCATAAGGAGTCCCATAAAGATAATTATACTTTGCAATCTTCTTCCAACTGCTTTATGAGCAGAATCATTGTTGGTAAAGAACTGAACAATATTTGCTATCCCAACTTCATTTACGAATTCATCAACTATTTGAAATAGATTATCAGCATTTCATATAAGGTTAGATGCATCAATAAACTTCAAAAACATTGTTCCTTTTGTACAATAAGTCAAAAATTAATAATCGGCTCATGTCTACTTAGTGGTTACCGATTCCAGAACTCAACTCTTGCTTTGATACCACAACTGTTGGGCATCAATTCTGGAACCCAACATTTGGAGTCATAAAATGTGTCCTCGTACTTGTTACCATATATGGTTATTCCAACTAATCCTCATTAGTCATCCATGATTCATCTTCATTCTCTGATACTGTAAGCATCGGGCCCTATTTTGCGAATCATTCTTATACTGAAGCAAATATCCTATGCTCAACTTCCATCTAGATATTGAACATCTTAGAGGCTAAATTAGAATTCGACCTCTTCATATAATTTGTAAACCTATGTCTCTAGTTTACTTCACATTGAAAATCATCTCAGTTGGAACCCTACAAATCCAGATATATTCAAAATGTCAAAGCATGTTCAGTAAAATAACATCAGTTCATACCATTCCAACAGATTCCTTTACTTTCCTTCAATCAAAATCTTTTTCCGATCAATTCAGAATGCTGCCAATTTTTGTGGAGAGATAGCACAATGTGTTAGAAGTCTATTCCTTCAAGAATCAAACCTCTTTTGGGAGAATTGGCATAAATTTCTCTACAAACCTTGGATTGGGGTCTTTATTAGACGATTTGGAATAGAACTTCAAGATCTAAAATTTTTATGAAGACCTCGAAGACAAAATCGATCGTCTACAGGGTCAAAAATGTGACCAGAAGATAGATGAACAGTGCACCAAACGATATGACGTCACCAGAAGATGCGTCCTCACCAGACGATACGTCCTTACCAGACGAAGCGTCCTCACTAGACGACACGTTCTCACTAGATGAAGTGTCTTATACTCCTGAGCATCTCCACTTATAAGGATCATAACTTTTGACTCCGATATCCAAAAATTTCATACTATATAGCGTTAGAAAGCTAGAAAGCTAAGCTACAACTTTCTAAAGACGATTTTGTCTAATTCAATCTAGATTAATCCAAATTTTTCCCTGAACTTAGAACACAAATTTTTCCTTATAAAAGACTTGAAATTTTGCATTTCGCAAACTTGGAATGTCCTGAGCTTAACCATTCAGCTACCAAATTGACTTCATTAAACTCTCAAATCTCAACTCATTTGTCTCATCACCTTCAACTACATCTGATTAGTCATAATACCTATCTTCCTTTCCATAATATCTCATTTATGCGTACATATATGTATATATATATTGTTGGATCTCGTTTCCGGAATCCAACCTCTTGCTCTGATAATCAAAAATCGCATACTCTATATCATTGGAAAGATAGAAACACAAGAGACAACTTAGACAAATTCTGCATAGATGATACAGAATTTCTCCTAAAATCAGAACACTTATTTGACCCTCATGAAAGACTTGGAATTTATTCCAACGTCACTTTCTCTATTACAACATCATTCAAAGCAATTCAACCTCCAATTGGAATTCATCCAATACTCAAACCTCAATTCCTATGACTCTTTATATTCAATAACATCTTATCATTCACCACAATCATATCTTTCGGTTCCATAATTCACTTATTTATGTATAACAATAGTTCATACATCAACTCAAACGGATAGCTTCTTCAGTATATATCTAACTCAAGTCACATCATCTATACATAATTTATATGTCATATCTATATATAAATCCATGTCTCATTAACATCATAAATAAATGTTTGCAAAACTTTAATGGCATTCCAAGCTAAATTACATCATCAATCTAAAAAATCCAAAATACAACAAAAGATACCAAATCTCATAATTCTTAACATATGTCTAAAGTCTCTTTTTTTTCATCAATCCAACTTAAAAATACAAAATATGCATAATCAAATGGATTCCTTGGCCTTCTTTCAGGTGAGCTTACAGCGAAACAAGCAAAAACCATTGAAATACTTATTTCCATTGTAAAATTCACTTTGAAATCCATGTAACACATATTTTCCAAAATCACAACTTATCAAGCAATTCAGAACATCAACCATAATGAATTAATCAAATTTGTCACAAATACATATAAGCACATCGGAATGGTTTGGGTGGATCCAAAACATAACATACTACACATTTTCGCGGAGCGATCATGTGTAGCCGTGAACTTAGGAGAGTCCGTGAGGAGCTCCATGCCAGTAGTGGGCAGGCGAAAAAATCCTATAGACAAGTGCAATTGACTTACTTGAGGGACCACCACAATCCCATATAAACATACATTTCACATTTTGAAAACGGATTACCCAAAGGCACATTTCCAAAAACGTAATTTTCATAAGCATGTAATATTTCAAACACATTTCCATCATCATTTTACAACTCGTCAACCAAATTCACATAGCAATTTCTCAAATCAATCACAAACAATAAAAGCAACATTTAAGAAGCCATTGAAATTATTTTATTTTCTTGATTCAAAAGAAAACATTTATGGCTCATTACTCAAATTATAAACATGAAATCCATCTTATTTCCTTGCTTAATACTTGTTCAAAAAGCATCCACTCTTGCTCCTCTTGCCTCTCTTAATTTCCTTCATCCATAGCAAAATTTCCAAATCAATAGGCATCCAAATTAAACAACCCATAAGACATAATCACCAAAATTGGTCTTAGAAAACTTAAACTCATACCATTCTTAAACCATAAGAACCAAAATCTCTCTAAAAATCCAACAAGTCAAATATACTCTTACCTTGATCATTCACCAAATGTAGAGTTTCTTGGCTTGAATGGAAGCTCTCATCATCCTCTTCCTTGTTCCCTTCTTGAGCAACTTCAAAATCCCTCTTGAAAGCTTAGAAAATCAAAACCTAACTTTTTCTTCTTTCTTCTTTCTTCTTTCTCTCCTCTCTTCACCGAACTCTCTCTTATTTCTTCTCTCTTTTCTTTGTTCTTTCCTTCTAATTTTCGTGCTTGCTCCTTCCTTTAAAAGTCAAAACCCTTCTTATTACAATTATGCCATTAATGAGTGAACAATGTCCAAAATACCCTTACATGTAAACCTTATAACCTTAATGCTTAAGTGTTCTTCCCAAAATGCCCTCATGCATTCACACTCTTGCTATTTAACTCAACCAAACCATATCTTAAAATCCAACTAAGATTAACACAATTGTAAACGATCTACAAGGGGGGTTGAATAGATCTTTAGAGTTGTTCGTAAAATTCTACAATAAAATCAGAAGTTAATTCACACAAAAATAATTTCAACAAATTTAATTATAGAGAGTAAGGAAGAAGAGCAAACACTGTTTTATAGAGGTTCGGTGCCAAGACTTATGTCCTCCACCTAAGCTCCCACTTAGAATTTTGTAAATCACTTTATTACACACTTTGTAGTTTAGTGTGAATTCTTATAATACCGCTTGATTTCCGGCTCAAGCTACCTTTACAACCGATTTGTTTTCCAGCACAAATCCTACCTCATAAGTACTTTTCAAAAATTACTCACAAAAATGATGAGATAAAGAAGAAAGAACAATGCTCAATATAGATATGAAAATGAGCTAAGAGCAATATAGAGCGAGTTTAGAGTTTTTGTTGTTTCTTTTGGCTATATGAACATATATATATTTATCCCTTGATCTTGATCACTTTATTTTCAGCCTCTTGGAAGATTATAGACGTTGGAGAGTCTCATTACCGTTGCTGATTATCTTATAGCCGTTGCATGAATATTTCCTTTCCATTTGTGACTGATTGACTTCATCAGAATCAGTTTGTTGTACTCATAAGTCGACTTGTCGTGGTGTGTAAGTCGACTTGTAACAATAATTTTCATAAAACTTTATCTCCGCTCTTCTATAAGTCGACTTATGCAGTGTAAGTCAACTTGTAACCTTCGATAAGTCGACTTATAGTCTATTAGTAGACTTGTGTTGTTCTCAACCTGACAGATCTTGATATATTAGTCGACTTATGATGTACTAGTCGACTTATGTTGGCTTCAACGATTATATCCAATCAAATCTTCTATAATCTTCATTATTAATGTCTCTAGCATGATGAAGATTATTTCCTTCTTGATTTCACCATGATTTATGTCGTGCCCATTCAAGATTGATGCAGTCTTGATGTATTTGAATCCAAATCACCTGAAATAATTCCTTAATTAATTCTATATATTTTATTATTATCAAAACATAAAGGAATTTAATTTTTCAACCACCATTTGTCCAATAACAATAATTAACTCCAAATAAAATAATTAATCTTGCAAAACTTCAAAATTATTTAAAATCATGCTTAACTCCTTCCAAAAATCAAGACCTTTTTCTAATCATATAATTGAAGGAATTTGATAACACTTCTTTCTAGGAAAATATTCCTCATTGTCTCAATTTTTGAAAGAAATCAAAATCATTCAATTTGGTTCCATAGTCTAAAATTTATACACCAAACATTTTCGGACTGTTCATATCCGAAAACAATATTCTGTGCTTAACTTCCATCCAAAAATTGATATTCCTAGAGACTGAACCAAAACTCAATTTCATCAGACAATGTGTAGTCTCATCTCTCTAGTTTAATCCAAATCAAGAATCATCTAATTCGGATAACTAGAGCAAAAGTAATGGCTAAAACACCGAAGCATACTCAATGAACATATACATTTTTCAGCTTTTAACTTCTAACATATCACATATAACCCATCTTGTGTCTAAACCATCTTTTCTATTTCATTTCAAGTTCAAGAATTTTCATTTTTTTTACACATGAATAATCGCCAACAATTTCTTATTTAATAGAAAGGTTCGAGGTCTAACATATATATATATATGTGTGTGTGTGTGTGTGTGTGTGTGTGTGTGTATATCAACGATTTATGTTTCAAAATCATCAACTCAAGTTGATTTCTTCTTCACGTATATCTAATTTTAACTCATATCATACATATACTATTCACATTTCATTAACATTAAAAGAATAAAGTTTTATAAATCTTTAATGACATTCCAAGCTACATTACATTATCGTCTCAAAATCTCAAATTACAAAAGGTCTTTGAACAAACAAACTTCTTGCTTTCCCAAAATCAACTCAAACTACAAAATAAGCAAATTTGGAGAAATGCCTTAAGTTCTTGATCACTTGGTTTCTTAGCTATCACCTAAAGATGGGATAAAAGGGGGGTAAACTTGAAAGCTCGTAGGTAACAAGTTTATAACAAAGAATAAGCAAAATCATTGAAATGTTCATTTGTCTTATAAAGTCATAGTAAATTTATAAAACGCTTTGTTCTCAAATTTTCAATCAAATTTCAAAATCTTTTTGCTCAAAACTTATTATTAAAAATGTCCTCACCTCAACATAGCAAAGTACATTTAACCATCACTGTAGAACACTCAAGTTAAGCAACAAACTTGACAATTCAATGATACAATGTACAAACAAATGGCTCAAAAGTTCTATAAAATAAAACGGAGAAATCGAAGTTTACACTGTGAACATAATGAGTTCGATTTCTTAGGATCTCGTGGCCTTAAGCGGGCAGTCGGGAGAAGGCTATAGGTCAACGTGCACGTGACTAACAAAACGGGTTCCTCTCTTGCCCAAACAAAAGCACGTATTCATGTTCAAATCATTTGCTCATGTGTTCATACTTTGATGTTTTCACATCTTTCATCATACAAAATGCCATGACATGTTTCAAGACATAACATGAATATTTTAAAACCATTTTTCATTTTATAATCAAAATTCATGCACCAATGTGTGGCAATCTTTCAAATCACTCAAAAGTATTAAAAGCAACATTTATGAAGTAATTGAAATCATTTTGTTTTCTTGTCTTGGAAAAAGACATTAGTAGCTCATAATTTTATTATAAACATGTAACTCACTTTGATTTTCTTGCTTAAGGACTTGCTCAAAATGCCTCCTCCCTTGTTCCTCTTACCTCTTTGATCCCCTTTATACAATAACAAAAAAATCTCACTCAATAGAGTTTTCAATTGAAAATCCCACAAAGCACAATCACTAAAATTGATGTTAAAATACTTAAACACATGCCTTTTCTAAACTTCATGAACTAAAATCATTCCAAAAATCCTAAAAGACTTAGGTGATCTTACCTTGGTTCTTCACCAAATGAAGAGATCTTTGACTCAAATGGAAGATCTTCTCTTCCTTTAACTTTTTCTCTTCTTAAACCACTTCAAAATCTCTCTCAAAAGCTAAGAAATGAAGAAACCTTAGCTCAACTCTCTTCTGTTCTCTCAACCACCGAAATCTCTCTTCTCAGTATCTTTGATGTGTTATTTCTCTTCCTCTCTCCCAATTCACGTTTTTTCTTCTTCTTCTTAAACAAGACCACATTTTGGTCTTGTCCTTTCAAAAATACCCCTCCTTTCCTTTGGTCTTCCCATTTTTTCCCTTCTTTCATTTACCTCCTAACTCCTTTAATCTTCTTAAACACCATATTAACTCTAACTCAATTCAAATCTTTCCATATAATTTCAAATTTCTATTTATACCCATCAAATTAATAACTCAGTTCTAAAAATAATGAAACAGATAAATCAATAATAATTGAAAAAAATCAGAGTTCAACAATTCTCCCCCTAAAAGAATTTCATCCTCAAATTCTTACCTAACTGATCTAGGGCAGGGGTATGCTTCCTCTTGTGCTTCTCGGTTTTCCATTTAACTTCATCACTCCAACAATTTTCTTTCTAATGACCTTAGTCAACAAATTCAATCCATTCTTCCATGACTTATTAAGATATCACACTATCTTATCTGTTCCCTCAAAATATTTCAGATCACTCACAATTTTTCACTTCTTGTGTCGATAATACCAATATCATATCATATCATATCAATATTCTTAACATACTCATATATATCACATTACGATTCTAAGATATCTTTCATCAATTGCACTTCTCATAACTATTTCATACAAATTAATTCATATCGAGCTTAGCTAATCCTTTTCCTAGCCTAAGCATACCTTAACACGGTGATACTCTTAGAGATAATTTATATTTCACTTAATAACTCACATCACTATAGCATTAGTACACTTAACTCTTATGTCTATCTTACTGTATTCCATGCCTTTGGCGTTGATCCACTAATTCATTCATCTTTCTTAAATCACTTAATTTCTAATATTGATCAATTTCACCAATCAATAACATCTCCAATTCTGGCCTTTAATCATTTTTAGGCCTTAATCATCACCATGTAAGAGCGAACGACTCTTTATGTCATGTAACTCCTAATACAGCATTCTAATGAAATCACTACGATAATGATTGTGATGCTTGAAGTCAAATAGAACCATACATGGATCTCATATTCCTATGAACTCCAAAATATAAGCCTTAAGCATATCTTTGATAGTTAAGACCGACGACAATTCAAATATCCAGTTACTTGATTCGACATTTTTAGTCGCTAAATGATGTTTCAGCGTATTCCTACTAGGATGTATAACTTACGTTACCATTTGTACTTTTCTAACAATCTCTTTGCTCAATCATCTTTATCGGTACATGCACTTCTTATTTCAATGACAATGTATCATTCTTCCTATTTGATCCCAAAATTCATATCTGTTTTCAATTTCTCAATAAGATTCACGATTTCTGAATCCTTAATTTGGACTTGGTTAATCCTTTCATGTGAAACTAATCTTCAATTCCATAGCAAATAATACTTTGATTTGCCCAAACTTCAACTCCACATTTTATGCTCCTTTTTGTACTAGATTTGATAACCTCAATATCGAATTTTTGCTTAATGTATCAAATATAACACTAACTTTACTTGGAATTACTCATTTGTACAATCATAGTCTTTCAGTACTTATATCAATTGTCTCAGTTTCATATTCAATTTTGCTCAACTCAATAATTACCTCAAACTTTAATGATCTGTACATGTATATATATATCCAAGATGTTCCTATATAAACTGCATCCAAACTTTCAGAGCAATCACTACTATAACAGCTCTAAATCATGTATCGAATAATCAACTCATAGGATTTTTAGTTGTCTCCATATATGTAAAAATCACTTTATTATGATGCATTGGATTTTATACAAATCTCTTATACAACATCATTGTATGCTATAAATCTCCAAATCCATACGATATAATTAATATCAATATAACTCCTCAAAATTCTCTTTACTTTCATTACTCATATGCTTTACACGTTTTCTTTCACGTATTCAAACTATTTTTCTCAACTTTTCGAATACCTTTAATACATCGTCAAATGTTTGCTTGGACAACTTTAATCTTCAATATCATAGTACTGTCGGGGCAATAGCTAACTTTAAACAATTATTATCAAACTTCATATGCCCATGATTAGTTCTTATAATTCCTTAAATAACTAATTCCTCAATGAGGTAGCATTGTCTCACGTTATTTTCAATTTCCCAATTGACTTTTTTTTTCAAATGATTTTCTCAATTCATTTGATTTCCTCTTATTTCACATTGAATTATTGTATTGTTTGCTCATTCATACTAATTTTTCCACACATTTTAGTTTATTTTCAATCTTAATTTCCTGTGGTTGTAATACATTCATCAAGTCAAATTGTATCTCCAGAACACATTTACACATAATATAACATGGACTTATATACTTCTCATGTAACAGCCTAGATCACCCGCTCACAAATATTGTCCACTTTAGGCCTAGGCCCAGTCAAACCCTCACGATTTTGCTTTTTTCGAGAATTTTGCAGGAGGTCACCCATCCTGAAACTACTCTCACCCAAGCACATTTAACCTCGGAGTTCCGATAGCATCCGATACATTAGGCCATGGAAAATGCGTCTATAAGGGAGAGGTATCCGTACCCTTATAAGACATACTTCGTTCCCCTTTCCAATCGATGTAGGATCTCACCTTCTCCATCCCCCTTAGGGCCCAACCCGTTTTGGGGTCCAGCCTAGCTGGCACAACAGTTCAGGTACCAGCTCTGATACCACTTTATACAGCCCAGATTACCCGCTTACAGATATTGTCCGCTTTAGGCCTTGGCTCAGCCAAGCCCTCACGGTTTTACTTTTCCTGAAAACTTCTCAAGAAGTCACCCATCCTGGTACTACTCTTGCCTTAGCACATTTAACTTCATAGTTTTGATGGGATTCGGTGCGCTAGGACATGAAAAATGCATCTGTAAGGGAGAGTTATTCGTACCCTTATAAGGTGTACTTCATTCCCCTCTCCAACCAATGTGAGATCTCACGCTTTCCATCTCCTTAGAACCTAGTCCTCTTTAGGGCCCAGCCTAGCTAGCATAACGGTTCGGGTACCGGCTCTGATACTTTTTGTAACAGCTCAGATCACTCGCTCACAAATGTTGTCCGCTTTGGGTCTTGGCCCAACCAAGCCCTAACGGTTTTGCTTTTCCTAAGAACTTTCTAGGAAGTCACCCATCCTGGAACTACTCTCACCCAAGTATATTTAACCTCAGAGTTCTGATCAGATCCGGCACATTAGGCCATGCAAATGCGTCTATAAGGGAGAGGTATCTGTACCCTTATAAGGCGTATTTTATTCCCCTCTCCAACCGATGTGAGATCTCACATTCAAATTATGACACTATAAAATGTTAGTGTATGACCAAATAGATTATAAAATTAATAAGGAAAATTCTATTGGGAAGTCCACTAAGATGACTAATAAGTTAGGGAAATTTGGAGATAGATTTAGGGAACAGTGATTCAAGCCCTAGCTAAAATGAGGTAGCAGATCCCAAGATTCATGTTGCAATCTTAGCTAATACTACTCTTAACTCCTCCCACCAATGTTAAAGCCAACTTGTTAGATAATTCTTAAGAACATTTGATGGTTAATGACATTTTATAGAATATGAACACATAAAGGCATATTGAGGATAAGTTTATTGAGTCTATACCAAAGAGGGATTCTATCTTGCCTAATTTAGGTAATGTTGAAACATCATATTTCAAGAGGGTGCTAGGAGGAAATCTAATATGAGGAAGAAGAACTTATCATCTCCTCCTTTATCTCAATATTGTCATGAAATGTAAAGGGCCAATAGCCACTCTTACCAGTTCTTTGTAGATCAAACCTTGTTTAGTTGGTTTATTGGAAACAAACTTAGTTGAGAATAAATGAAATAACCTTAGATTCTCATGCTAAAAGTACATTCCAAAATTATCCTTATCTCAATGTTGGACTCAACTAATTAGTAATCTAATTTACTCCTTAATCGGACCTTTGGATCTTCTCACTTAGACATTACAAAAATTCTATTAGACAAATTTAAAAAAAAATTCAACTCAATTACACTTAATAATCCAACATTATTCTCTTTTTCTCCTTATTCTTAATTATAAAAATAATAACTTTACTAACACAACTACCTTAATTACTACAATAACACAATATGCAATTCATGTTAGTAGTGTGCCCTAGACCAATGGACGTATGTGATTCATGTATTAACATTATGACTTGTTAATAATATATTATGAGGCATTCCTTTCATATATGCATGTATTTCGTTTATGTAATGTGATTTACATTCCATGAATAGTTTTAGACTTATGTCATC
>JANTNU010000001.1:21546914-21558184 GCA_024752395.1 Erythroxylum havanense
CTTTATCGTGGGATACGTGTCGGAGCGACCTACGGGTTTCCCGATGTGTACCCTACGATGAGGGGGCGCTACAAAAAACCTATCTCCACCACCTTTAGAAGATGATGAGTGATACTTGGGAACTAGGGATAATGCTGTTTTTGAAGAATATGAAGTGAAACCAAGTAAGTTATGCTTTAAATGTTATGGATATAGTTTAATAAACTAGAATGATGAGAAATGCGTGATTGATGACTTAATTTTGTGAGTTCTATGTGTGTGATGTGGATGGTGAAAAATCTATGTAAATGTCTTGTTTTTGTAATTGTGAATGATCATTATGACCTATGATTGGTTATAGAGATGTTTTGGAAGTTGGATGATCCATATAATGGGGTTAAGATGAGTGTAGAAAATCAATTATGAATGGGTTAATGAATATGTTCTGTTTTTGGATAATGATCAAAGATAGATCATGAATTGATTTGTGAATGTTTTGGATTTGAAATGGGGTTGAGAATGAGGAGTGTTGGGGTAGAAAAGGTGATCTTAGTACGAGTTGTATTAGGTTAAGATTTGGAAACAAAATTTGGTAGTTGAGTTGGAAAATGTTACAGCAACATGATCTATGAGTATGCTTCTATGTTTTAGCCATAACTTGCTTTGTAATTGTTCAATTGAGATGATTATTAATTTGGATTAAACTAGAAACATATGGATACATTTCTTATGAAGACAATTAATTTAAATTCTGTCTTTTAGATTCTCAAATTTTGACATGAAATTAGGAACTGGGTGCAGCAAAATTTGTGGATAAATGTTTATATTGTGTTATGTTTTGAGTGTATGAGAATGTGTTAAATTTTAGGTGTTTATGATCAAGTGGGGAATATTAAACATGTATGGATGACGTTGAGTTAAAATTTGGTATATTTGAAGAAGTTATCCGCTTGGGATGATGAATCAAATGAGTTGAGAATTTGGGCAGGAATGGAACATGTTTGGTGATTGAATGGTTAAGGAATGATAATTGCATTAGAAGAGGTGAATTTGGGAAGATTAAGAGTAGAAGTGATGTTAGAATGGGTGTAGGATCCATTGGAGGGGTTTTGTTGAAGGAGAATTGAGTAAACCCAAAGGTTACACTATCAGGTCGTGTAAATTGACACATTTGTTTGTTTTTGATGCAAAAACACCGCCATACCTGAAAGAAACACGGGCTTCCCGTGTGAATTCACACGGCTGTGTTTTGACCTACAAAATGGCAAAATATTGTTTTAGAGTCTTCACAAAATTTGTATATCTAGAAGTCCTCTTTAAAACCGTCCTAAAATGACCTCAATCAAACGTCTCTAGGGAAAGATATGCTAATTATCACAAAATAGGTACAGTATGATTGAGGACATAATCATGTTTGATTAATTTGGCCATAACTTCACCATCTGACCTCCACATGAAGTGATTATTTAACCAATAAATTCCCAACACATTTTTATATCACTAAATAAAAATTGGTAGCATTATGAATTTATTTGAAAAATTGTCATTGAAGGAAAGTGAGGGAATCTGTTGGAATAGTATGAACTGGTACGATTTCATTAAACATGCTTGGGTATTTCGCTTATATCTTGATCTTTAGTCATCCAAATGAGATGATTTTAGTTTTGGAGTAGAGTAGAGAAATAAGGCTACAAGTTACATGAAGAAGTCAAATTTTGATACAGTCTCTAAGACTTCCAATTTTTGGATGGAAATTGAGTATATTGTATTATTTTAGTATAAGAACAGTAGACCCGAAATTTAGTTTTGGAAAAATCTAAAAGTTATTCAATGAGTTATGAATTTTGATTTCAATGGTTTTATTGAGGTATAAACTTAAGTATAAATCATACCTAGGTGAGTTTCGAGATAGAATGAGTTATATGTCAAGGATAATGGAAAAATACCTGGGATTGTCATGAACACATTTGGTACATATTTTATTGCATACATGCGCATTATTAAACACTTATAATTATGCAAATTATGATATGTGTATGTTTTGCAAGATATAGAGGAACATATTGAGCACCATCTTCCAAATGTTGCCAAGATTTTGAGGCAATAGCTTCTGGAGCAAACTGTGAGTAACTTAGACGGTTTCTCTCGATTGATTGTTTGTTTTATTTTGTTTGAATTCTTGAATGAATGTGACTGGTTTGTGTTGATTTTTAGATAGAAGGTCCGATGATTGCAATATGGGAATGAGATATTGAAGTGCTACTTATATATGAATGTGATGAACTAAATGTTTCATGACATGATTGATATTGATAGATGCATTCCATACATGAACGCATAATCAGATGATAGGAGTTGTGACATAAGTAGCCACCGAAATCGAGCTTAAAGCTCTAAATGTGAATAAGAGCCAAAGGCTCATTATGTAAAATGAGCCCTGTATCTCCAACGGATAAGGGATAGTATAAATGAGCCCGATATCCATAATGGATACAAGATAGTTTAGGTACTCGGTCACAATAACGTAATAATTGGAAAGAGTCACAAGAGCATTTTATATGCATTTTAGTAAGTACGTTTGATTGATTGAAATGCAAAATTGCTTACTCTTGAGTGAGAATGTGATATGCGATGAATTATGCCAATTTGTGAAGTATATGTTATATATATTTATGTGATGTATGAATTGAGTGAACCATTGATGATAGTTGCCTAATTGAGTTCGCAAAACTCATTAAAATTGCAAAGTTGAATTTTTAGGACTGAGAGACGATATTAGCTACTGAGAGACGTTAGAAGAAGCACCATTCTTGTACTTTTGTGAAGAAGATATGGCTCAAAGGTCGGTCAACTGGATATGAACAGATTAGGTAGATTTTGTATATTTCCTCTTTCTTGTAACGTATTTCTGTATTGGGTTTGGATCACGTACATATTTTGGATGATATTGTAAAAGCTACATTGTAAATTTGTTTTTTATGAAATGAAATGAGGAAATTTTGGGTTTTAAAATATTGTGAATTTCTTAATGACATTTATAAGAGAATAAAGATAGATGATGCCATGTTAAATGAATATTATGAATGAAAGTAATGCACTATTATCACAAGTTATGCACAGGAATGTCCTCTAGGTGTTTCAGTATGTAACCTAGGGTAAGAAGGCACTACAATTGGTGGTATCAGAGCATGGTTTGGCATCCATAGGGATATCTAGAAATGTTAAGCATGAAATTTCATGGGGAATGTGGGTAATAATTGAAGTTATTATTTATTATAGGTGATCAAGCAGGGGAACCAGTTAACCTAGAATCGATATGAGCTAGTAGGTCCTTAGTACCTCGATCAAAGGAAATGCCTCCTATAGTTCCTGAGAAAAGGGAGAGGAGGTATGATAGGCTGCGGAAGTAGGGGGCTATGGATTTTTATGGTAGCACAGACCTTGCTGAAGCCAAAGCATGGTTAGAGAAGATAGAAAGGGTTTTTGATCAGATAGACTGCAAGCTAGACGAGAGGTTTGACTATGCAATGTCCTTACTGCAGGGCCCAACTTACCAATGGTGGAAGACTGTCCCAGACAGTACCACTAGGCCTTGCCACTTGAAGTGGAAAGACTTTTTAAGGACCTTTAGGGAAAACTACATGCCCAAGATTTACTTGGATTGAAAGATGAAGGAGTTCCTGGAATTGAAGCAAGCCAGGATGTCAGTGGCAGAATATGAAATTTAGTTCAATGAGTTAATGGGCTACGCTACTGCTTTGATCCCTACAGAAGAAGACAAGTTTAGGAGGTTTGAGAACGGGCTCAATATGGAGATCAGAACAAGGTTGGCACTTTTGGACCTAAGTAGTTTCATTGAGTTGAGAGCTTCTTCGATCAGAATTAAGCAGTTGGTAAGTGAGAGACAGGTAAAGATAGGACAAGGGTCCAGAATGAAGAGGTCTGGAGGGAGTTAGAGTGGTTCTAGAAAAAGATTCTGTAAGCACCAGAATAGAGCTTTCAAACCACCAGCTGGATCAGGGCAATCAAGAATTGGGCAGTTATGATTCAGGCAGAGGGGAGGCTTTGTACAATCAACTAGTGGAAGAGGTGCAGTCTAGAGCCAATAGCCCTTGTGTGAGTATTGTGAGAAGAGGCATGGTAGAGTGCTGGAAATTATCTGGAGCTTGCCTTAGGTGCGGCTCGTTTGATCACCAGATTAGAGATTGTCCTGCTACTTTGGGATCTCAGTCTGGTATGAGTGGGGGGATCTAGGAGTGCTGCTACGGTCCAGTAGAGTAGAGATAGTGAGTCTGGACAGAGAGGCAGAGGTAGAGGTACAGTGAGCTCTGGGAGTCCTTTTAGGAGGACTGAGGTGCGGAGCAGCCGACTGGAGTCCCAGGCTCGAGTCTATGCTATGACCAAGTAGGAGGCTTAAGACTTATCAGATGTTGCTAGATCCAGGATCCACACACTTCTTTATCGCACCGCATCTGACATGTAGACTGCATTGTAATAGGGAGATATTACAGTATAGACTAAAGGTGAGTACACCGATAGGTAGTACTATAGTTATAAGAGAAGTCTGTAAGGGGGTGCTTGATTAGGATTGATCAAGCAGAGTTAGAGGTAGATTTAATTATATTACAACTGAGAGAGATAGATATTATCTTAGTTATGGATTAGCTCACTACACATAGGGCTATTATGAATTGCTATACTAAGGAGGTACTATTAGAATCTCTTGCTCAGCCGAGGGTGGTATTCAGAGGAATTAGTTGAGCAGTGTTAGCCATGATGATGTCCTTTATGAGAGCATTAAAGTTAATTCAGGGTGGATGTGAGGCTTTCTGGCCTATGTCATTGATAAACAAACTGAGTAGAATGCATAGGACATTCCTGTGGTTAGGGAATTCTTGGATGTATTTCTAGCCGATCACCTGCTTTACCTCCAGATCAAGAAACGGGGTTCACCATTGATCTAGTTCAAGGTACTGCTCCTATATCTATTCCTCTATATAGGATGACACCTATAGAACTAAAGGAATTGAAGGCTCAGTTGCAGGATTTATTAGAAAAGGGTTTTATTAGACCTAGTGTTTCACCTTGGGGAGCCCTAGTGTTGTTTGTGAAGAAGAAGGATGAAACTTTGAGGTTATGTATTGATTATAAGTAGTTGAATTAGGTTACAATGAAGAATAAGTACTCGTTGTCTAGGATCGATGATTTGCTTGATCAGTTGCAGGAAGCTCAAGTATTTACTAAGTTGGATTTGAGATCGGGGTATTATCAGTTGAAGATAGCAGAGGCTGATATACCTAAGAGTACATTCAAGAGCAAGTATGGGTACTTCGAGTTCTTAGTAATGCAATTGGGGTTAACCAATGCCCTAGCTGCTTTTATGACCTTAGTGAATAAGATGTTTAAGCCCTACCTGTACCGATTCGTGATTGTCTTTATCGAAGACATTTTAGTGTATTCTAAGAGTAGAGAAGAGCATGCTGAACATTTGAGATTCATTTTACAGATTATGAGGAAGAAACAGTTGTATGCCAAATTCAGTAAGTGTAAATTTTGGCTGGATCAAGTAGTATTTTTGGAGAATATAGTGACTGGACAAGGCATAAAAGTGGATCTAAGGAAGATTGAGGCAGTGATGAACTGGGAAGCTCCAAGGAATGTGCCTGAAGTTCGAAGCTTCCTAGGTTTAGTCAAAAACTATTGGAGGTTTTTCGAGGGGTTTTCTTTGATCTCAGCCCCTCTGACAAAACTTTTGAGGAAGAATGTACTGTTTTAAAAGAATAAGGAGTGTTAGAGGAGCTTTGAGGAGTTGAAACATCGGTTGACTACTACAACAGTGTTAACTATTCCATCAGGGACCGAAGGTTATGTGGTATATAGTGATGCTTTGCGTCAAGTATTGGGATGTGTGTTAATATAGTATGGCATCGAGACAATTAAGGTATCACAAGATTAATTATCCAATACATGATTTAGGGCTAGCTACAGTTGTTTTTGCTAAAAAGATATGGAGGCATTACTTGTATGGAGAGACGTTCCAAATTGTTGAGTTAGAAGGAGTTAAATATGAGACAGAGGATATGGATTGAGTTATTGAAGGATTATGACTACACAATTGAGTACCACCTAGGAAAATCTAATGTGGTGGGCGATGCCTTGAGCAGAAAGTATAATACCAATGTA
This sequence comes from Erythroxylum havanense, assembly GCA_024752395.1. NCBI lineage: Eukaryota > Viridiplantae > Streptophyta > Magnoliopsida > Malpighiales > Erythroxylaceae > Erythroxylum > Erythroxylum havanense. The sequence goes on from JANTNU010000001.1 coordinate 21,553,077, forward strand.
GCTTAGATTTAGTTGTTGAGGTTACTAAGTTTAATTCAGTTGAGAGTTTTGAATGTGGAGTTGAATGTATAGCAGAAAGAGGCACTGATTTCTACTTTGAAGTTGAGACCAATGTTGCATGATAGAATTAGAAAAGTTCAGGAGAAAGATCTTGATATGGTGAAGCTTATAAAGAAGGTGAAGATGAATCTAGATTTTGAGTTCAAATTGAGAGATGGGACACTGTGGTTGAAGCAGAGGTTATGTGTGCCATATGTGGATGAACTGAGAAAGGAAATCCTTGAGGAAGCTCATAAAGCCACTTGTGCTATGCATCCTGGAACCACTAAGATTTATAATATGCTTAAGCACTTCTGGTGGCCAAGAATAACGAAGTAAATGGCAGAGTATGTATCTAAGTGTCTAACATGCCAGCAAATTAAGACTGAGCACTAGGCTCTAGTAAGGAAGCTACATTCATTGCCCATTCCAGAGTGAAAATAGGAATGGATAACTATGGATTTCATTATGGGATTGCCCAAGACTCCAAGGCAGAATGATGCTATATGGGTTGTAGTAGAACGATTAACTAAGTCGGCCCATTTCTTACCAGTTAGGGAGAATAACTCACTAGATCAGTTAGCCTGGAGATATGTGAATGAAGTGGTGAGACTACAGGTTCTAGTGTCTATTGTATCGGACAGGGATCTCAAATTTACTTCGAAATTCTAGAAGAGCTTGCAGTCTTCTATGGGTACTAAGTTAAACTTTAGTACTGCATTTCATCCTCAAACAGATAGACAAAGTGAGAGGGCAATAAAGACTGTTGAGGATATGCTAAGAGCTTGTGTATTGGAGTTTCGAGGAGCTTGGGATCAATACATAACTTTGACTGAGTTTTCCTATAACAACTATTACCACAGTAGTTTCGGGATAGCAACGTATGAGGCATTGTATGGTAGAAAATATCGGTCGCCATTATACTAGGATAAAGAGGGCTTGAGAATGGTTGAAGGCACAGAATTGATACAGGATACAGTAGATAAGGTGAAGTTGATCTGAAGCCGAATTAAAGCAGCTCAAGATAGTGTAGGAGACAGAGTATTTCTCAGAGTGTCACCTTGGAAGGTAGTATTGAGATTCGGTAAAAAAGCAAGTTGAGCCTTAGGTATATTGGTCCTTATAAGATCATTGAGAGGATAGGACCTTTGGCATATAAGTTGGCTTTATTGAATGAAATGTCTCAATTGCATAATGTGTTTCACGTGAGTATGCTCCAAAGATACCGATTAGATCCGACACATGTGATACTGACTTAAAATATTGAGGTTGCTAGTAACTTAAAGTTATGTTAAGGAGCCAATCAAGATTATGGGATCACAGATCAAGTAGTTGAGAAACCAATTAATTCTATTGGTGAAAGTCCTTTGGAGGAATCACGTGACTGAGGAAGCCACATAGGAACGGAGGAGCATATGAGGAAACAATATCCCCACATATTCGAACAATTAGGTAAAAATTTCGAGGACGAAATTTCTTTTGAGGAGGGGAGAGTTGTAACATCATGTTACCCATGTTACAGCTAAAATAGTAAATGTGAGAGATTAGAAATGTGTTTCATACTTATGCATTATGTGATATGCATATACATATGAATATTGAATCTTTGCACATGAAAAAGACTGTACATGCATTCATTGACATTCCGGGTATAATTGTTCATAAATGTGATTATTATTAAGAATTGTGGTTTGTTTGTATTGAAATTTGATTTGGAGAGTGTAATTGTTGATTTAGAAAATTTAGGGAATTTTAAGAAAATTTATGGAAATTTGGGGTAATTTTTAGACTAGGAAAATGTCAAATGACAAGATAAATATTAAATGGTAGTAGAATTTACTATCAAATGGCAATGGAAATTTTAATAAATGACTTTAGGATTTATTGAGAAATTTCATTTAAAATTGGGAGATAATTAGAATAGAAATTGAATTTATGTTATAAGAATTGAACATATGGCAAGTGACAAATGTCACTTGCCAAATAATGTCTTAAGGCCACTTAGCATTTAAAGCCTGTTGTTGCTCTCTCATGATGCTTTTTATTTAAAAGACCATTAGGTGTTGTTCTTGCTCTCCCCATCTTCCTCTTCATGGCTCTCTTCTCTTCTACATCATTTTCTTTTTTTTCAATCACTACCACATTAACTTTAAAGATCACACTTTCCTCCTTTTGCTACTAGCATTCTTGCTATCTTCTTCCTCATTGTCACTAAAAACCTATCTCTACACCTTTAGAAGATGATGAAAGTGTGATGTTTGGGAGCTAGGGCTAGTGTTGTTTTTGAAGAATTTGAAGTGAAACTAAGTAAGTTATGCTTTAAATGTTATAGATATAGTTAAATTAAACTAGAATGATGAGAAATGTAGGATTGATGACTTGATTATATGAGTTGTATGCGTGTGATGTGTATGGTGAAAAATCTATGTAAATGTGTTGTTTTTGTAATTGTGAATGATCATTAATGACCCATGATTGGTTATAGAGATGTTTTGGAAGTTGGATGATCCATATAATAGGGTTAGGATGAGTATAAAAAATCAATTATGAATGGGTTAATGAATATGTTCTATTTTTGGTTAATGATCAAAGATAGATCATGAATTGATTTGTGAATGTTTTGGATTTGAAATGGGGTTGAGAATAAGGAATGTTAGGGTAAAAAAGGTGATCTTTGTATGAGTTGTGTTAGGGTAAGATTTAGAAATAAAATTTGGTAGTTGAGCTGGAAAATGTTGCAGCAATATGATCTATGAGTATGCTTCTGTGTTTTAGCCATAATTTGCTTTGTAGTTGTTCAATAGAGATGATTTTTAGTTTGATTAAACTAGAGACATATGGCTACATTTCTAATGAAGATAATTAATTTAAATTATGTCTTTAAGAGTCTCAAATTTTGAAATGAAATTAGGAACTAGGTGTAGCAAAACTTATGGATGAATGTTTATATTATGTTATGTTTTAATTGTATGAGAATGTGTTATATTTTAGGTGTTTATGATCAAGTGGGGAATATGAAATGTGTATGGATGATGTTGAATTGAAATTGGGTATATTTGAATAAGTTATTCACTTGGGATGATGAATCAAATGAGTTGAGAATTGGGAGTGAATAAAACATATTTTGGGTTTGAACGGTTATGGAATGATACTTGCAATAAAAGAGGTGAATTTGGGAAGATTAAGAGTGGAAGTGATGTTAGATTAGGTATAGGATCCATTGGAGGGGTTAACTGAGTAAACCCAAAGGTTACACAGTTAGGCCATGTAAATTGACACGATCATGTGTTTTTGATGCAAAAACACCACCAGCCTCTAAAGAAACATAGGCTAATTGTGTGAATTCACACAACCGTATGTTTTGACCCATAAATTGGCAAAATCTCTTTTTGGAGTCTTCACAAAAGTTGTAAATCTAGAAGTCCTATTTAAAATTGTCCTAAAATGGCCTCAATCAAACATCTCTAGGGAAAGATATGCCAGTTGTCCCAAAATAGATACCATATAATTGAGGACATAATCATGTTTGATTAATTTGGCCATAACTTCACCATCTAACCTCCAAGTGATTCTTTAACCAATTGATTCCTAAAACATTTCTATGAAACTACATAAAAATTGGTAGCATTATGAATTTATTTACAAAATTTTGATAAAAGGAAAGTGAGGGAATCTGTTGGAATAGTATGAACTGGTGTGATTTCATTGAACATGCTTCGGTATTTCGGTTATATCTTGATCTTTAGACATCCAAATGAGATGATTTTTTATTTATAGTAGAGTAGAGAAATAAGGATAAAAATTACATGTAGAAGTCAAATTTTGATACAGTCTCTAAGACTTCCAATTTTTGGATGAAAATTGAGTATATTGTACTATTTTAGTATAACAACAATAGACCTAAAATTTAGTTTTGAAAAAATCTGAAAGTGATTCAATGAGTTATGAATTTTGATTTCAATGGTTTTATTGAGGTATAAGCTTAAGTATAAATTGTACTGAGGTGAGTTTTGAGAAAGAATGAGTTATATGTTGAAGATAATGGAAAAATACCCGAGATTGCCATGAACACGCATGATACATATTTCATTACATACATGTGCATTATTAAGCACTTATAATTGTGCAAATTGTCATATGTGTACGTTTTGCATGATATAGAGGAACATATTCAGCACCATCTTCTAGACATTGCCAAAAGGCAATAACTTCTGGAGCAAACTGTGAGTAACCTAGACGGTTTCTCTCGATTGATTATTTGTTTTATTTTGTTTGACTTCTTGAATGAATGTGATTGGGTTGTGTTGATTTCCGAATAGGAGTTGTGGCCTAAATAGCCACTAAAACCGAGCTTAAAGCTCCGAATGTGAATGAGAGTCAAAGGCTCACTATGTAAAATGAGCCATGTATCCCCAACGGATAAGGGACAATATAAATGAGCTCAGTATCCACAATAGATATGGGACAATTTAGGCACTCGATTACAACAACGTAATAATTATAAAACAGTCACATGACCATTTCATACGCATTTTAGCAAGCATACTTGATTGATTGAAATGCAAAATTGCTTACTCTTGAGTGAGAATGTGATATGCGATGAATTATGCTAATTTGTGAAGTATATGTCATATATATTTATGTGATGTATGAATTGAGTGAACCATTGATAATAGTTGCCTTATTGAGTTCGCAAAACTCATCAAAATTGCAACGTTGATTTTTTAGGACCGAGAGATGATATTAGCCACTGAAAGACGTTACAAGAAGCACCATTCTTGTATTTTTGTGAAGAAGATATAGCTCAAAAGTCGATCAACTAGATATGAACAGATTAGATAGATTTTGTATATTTCCTCTTTCATGTAGTGTATTTTTGTAATAGGTTTGGATCACGTACATATTTTGGATGATATTGTAAAAGCTACATTGTAAATTTGTTTTTTTTAATGAAATGAAATGAGGAAATTTTGGGTTTTAAAATGTTGTGAATGTTGGACCCCAAATTTTCGGTAGAAATTAGAAATATTAAATGGAATTAAATGAGTGTGTTTGTATAGGTATTGTGT
>JANTNU010000001.1:21641704-21658804 GCA_024752395.1 Erythroxylum havanense
TTGAATTATTGTACATTATGTACTTTGGGTTATGAACATTGGTAATTGGTTATGGCCTGGAATGCCATTAGTATGATGTAAGCATTTAATTCGTGATGTATTCGGATTGTGAAATTATATAAGAATTTGAGTTATGTAAGTTGAGTAGAGATTGATTATGATTTGGATTGTGTATGAATTGTATTACATTATGAGATCTGCGTATTGATTGGGGATTGTGTGTTTGAGCTGGATTATAGAAGTGAGAGCAAGCTGTGAATGTATAAGTTTGTGAGTGTGTATTGCAGGTTTTGGATTAATAAAATATAGTCGTTATGCTGCCCGAATTTTGTAGGGTAGTAAAGTGGTACGTATTAAGTGTTTATTGGCAAATAAAGCGAATGACAAGTTTTGAATTCATTGATGAGATGTGTTTTGAATATAGCAAATCAAGTAAGTGGGATTTTGTTTAGAATGAGTTTCCAAAAAGGGAAATGATATTGTTTGGATTAGTATGAGCTTGAATAAAGAGGAATAAGAAGAGATGGAATGAAAAATAAGAAAAAGAAAAATTTACACTGTAATTGGATAGAGTAAGTTAAGGGTTCCAACGCAACGCGATAAGCTTTCTAGTCTTTCACTTCGGATGTCGACATTTGTTTAAATTCGATTAAGCAATTTGTTTGCTTCGATCCAATTCGCTTTCAATTCAAAATTGATTTGCTTCGATTTGTTCGTTCTGCCTCTTTGTTATCCGTCTTTCATTTCGTCTTCCGGATGGGGTTCGGTCTTCGGGATCGGGTCCCTACAGTAGGACAATAAAATCCGCACTCTAAAACCTTCCTAGCAGTCCTATTATTACTAAAATGCCCCCCACAAGATAAATTATGTGCAAAGGTAAGGATAGAGTAGATCTCATTGTTAGGAACACATCGTTTGATGGTTTGATCGCTGCATTGCTTCCAAAGAATTGGGGCATCCCAAGTATAGTATCTTGCCTCCTTCTTCAGCTTATCAACCTCAAACTTAGACATAAAAGGAGGCACAAGATTAGCAACAATGTAATTAACAATATTAGAGTACCAAGACTCCTGAACCGCCAAGGCAAAAAGTGTAGAGTCAGGAAAAAAATCAACAGTAAGATCCGAAGCGTCAACTCCCTCAATGCCTTCAGGTAACCAAGTAAAATGGTTAGCCTCATGATTCTTTGCTCCAGCTCTGTCTTTAATTTCAATATCGAACTCCTACATCAATAAAGTCCATCTTAGTAGTCTTGGTTTAGATTGGGGCTTCTTGAACAAGTACTGCATCGCTGTATGATATGTAAAAATCTCAAGAGTTTATCAAATACTGTCTAAACTTATCCAAAGCAAAGATTATAGCAAAAAGTTCCTTTTCGGTAGTGATATAACTCATTTGAGCGGAGTCAAGTGTCTTAGAGGCATAGGCTATCACTCTATATCGCTTTTCCTCCCTCTATCTAAGCATAGCACCAACTGCAAAATTAGAAGCACCACAAGATAGCTTAAAGGGCAAATCCCAGTTATGTGCAGTCAAAATAGGAGGTGAAACAAGCAAAGATTTTGAAGTGTTGAAAGCATGTCTACATTTATCATCAAAGTGAAAATCAATATCTTTTTTTAACAATATAGAAAGGGGTAAAGCAATTGTACCAAAATTCTTTACAAAGCGCCGATAAAATCTCACATGCCCTAAGAAAGATCTCAATTATTTTAGACAAGTAGGATAAGGAAGTGAAGAAATGATTTCAATGTTGGCTCTATCAACGTCAATCCCCTTTTGGGAGATGTGATGACCTAATACTATGCCATTATCTACCACAAAATGAAAATTTTCATAATTCAAAACAAAATTTTTTTGAATGCATCTACCAAGAACACGTTCAAGACTAAACAAGCAATCATTAAAGCTATCACCATAAATGGTGAATTCATCCATAAAAACCTCCATATTTTGCTCCAATAAATCATAGAAGATCGCCATCACACTTTTAAAGGTGACTGGAGCGTTACACAACCCAAATGGCATCCTTCGATAAGCATAGGTATCAAAAGGGCAGGTAAAAGTAGTCTTCTCTTGGTCCGACAGTGCAATCTGTACCTAGAAGTAACCTGAAAAAGCCATCTAAGAAACAATAGTGAGATTTCCCAAATACTCTTTCCAACATTTGATCAATGAAAGGTAATGTAAAATGATCTTCCTAGTTGCTTCGTTCAACTTCCTATAGTCTATGCAAATTCTTCAAGTATTTTGAACTCTTGATGGAATGAGTTCATTACTCTCATTTCTCACTACTTTCTGATATGACATATGATCCCCACACTCAATAACTTAGATACCTCCTTCTTAATCACATCATGAATAAGAGGATTTGACCTCCTTGATGGCTGCCTAACTAGCTTGGACCCTTCAGCCAGGAAGATCTTGTGTGTATAAACCAAGGGATCAATTCCTAGTATATCCCCTAAAGACCAACCTATGGCCCTCCTATACCTTTTAACGCCGAAATTAATCTTTCTTCTTTTAGAACTACTTAGAGAACTAGAAATAATAACAGACAATTTGCAATCATCAGCAAGAAAGACATATTTCAAGTTAGGGGGAAGGTGTTTCAATTCTAAATTAAGGGGTTGCACAATAGAAGGAACCAGCTTTGGTATATCAAATGCACTCATTGGGAGTGGTGCGTCTATGTGGTTTGGAGAAGAGGATATAAGCTTTGTGCGGTATGTATGTCCTCCCCTCCTAACTCAGTTCCACCATCAGATGACTTGGAAATAGAAAAATTAGGGTCAGTCTGATCAATAGAAACAGAAAACAAATCCGAAGTGAGAGTGGTATTTGAAGAGTTTAGAATAGTAACAGGATCACTGTTATCCTCTTGTAATATTCCAACACCACTTAAAGGAGAAACTACATTCGTAGCTACTATAACAACTCCTTTATCATCAGTTCCTGCAAAATCAAGAAACACACCTTCCTCAAGGCTATCAAGTGTAGAATCAACAGTAACATCAAAATAATAGACATATAATACATCATCCTCACATGCACAAAAATCAGAAGAACGGGAGGAGGATGAGCACGTAAGTTCATCATGATGATTCCCACTCATACTATACCATTCAGGCTCATGTACATCAATCTCATGCAAATTTTTCATATCACTATCATGACATTCAATCAAACTAACACCCAAGTAAGAGCAATCTTCATAACCATGGCTCATACTTCTGAAAGATTAAATTGTACTTCTTGATCCCTAATTCCTATAGTAATAAGGCCCTTCTTTATGTTAATTATGGTCTTAGCAGTCAGAAGGAATGACCTATCTAGAATTAAGGTACTCTCTGCAGGAAGCTCATTAGTCATATCTAGGATATAAAAGTCAGCAGGGAAAACAAGACATTTGACTTACACAAGGATATCCTCTAGAATGCCTTTAGGTTATCTCATTGTCCTATCAGCTAGACTAAGCACTACACTAGTGTCTTTCAAAGCTTCAATACCCAAGGTCTTATAAACAGAGGTTGGCATGACATTAATTTCTACATCTAAGTCAAGTAAGGTATGAGAAACAGTAGTTCTACCTATGGTACAGGGGATAGTGTAAGAACCTGTATCTTTACATTTAATGGGCAATTGTTACTTAAATAAGGTACTAACACTTAACCTCAGTTGAATTCTCTCACTATGCCTATACTTTCTCTTATTTGTGCATAGGTCTTTCAAGAATTTAGCACACTTAGGAATTTTTTTAATTAATTCAAGCAATGACACATTTACCTCAAGTTTGTTAAACATTTCTAACAATTCATCATTGTCTTTCTTGTCAACAATCTTTTTATTAACCAAGTAAGAATCTAGAAAAGGCAGGTCACGAATGTTTACCTCATCACCTTTGGAGTTGGAAGGTGATCCTTCCTCCATTGGTCTCTTCATGATAGTTACTGCCTCGTCCTCATTTTGTACCAATGATTGTTTTTGAGACTTCTCCACTAGCTTCTTTTCTTGAAGGCTTTCAAATTGAATAGAAACTTTCTTCTCAGCTTGGGAGGTTTCTTGAGTAGTATTAGCAGGAGGAGATTCAACTTTCATTTCCTCATCAACCGGATCTTCATCCTCTTCATTCTCCTTGAAACTCACATTTTTAGCTCCAATTTTCTTCTCACTTCTCAATGTGATTGCATTAAATTTATCACTGTGTTGGAAGGTATAAAACCACTACTCTTTGCTTGTTGTTCACTCAAGTTGTTGGATATTTGAATAACAAAAGTGTTCAAGTTCTCATACTTAGTTTCTATTTGTTCCAACTTAGTGAACACATTTTATAGACATGAGTCCATCTTATTCTCCATAGCATTTAACTTAGCATCGGTGTGTGCCTTTTCCTTATCTAATCTTGAATTTATCCTAGCAATGGCCTTCATGATCATAGCAAATTCATCAACCTTAGAAAAAGATGATGTCCCTTGATTAGATACCATTTGATTAGAAGAATTTTCTTGAATGTTTCCTTGATCCCCACCCCATCTAAAATTAGGATGATCTCTCTAACCTGGATTAAAGGTGTTGGAGTAGAGATCCCTATTTTGATATTGGCCATTTCTATTTTGATAAAGGACAGAAACTTCTTTATATCTGGCACAATTATTGGAGGCATGTATCATGGATCCATAGTACTCACAACTGGCTACTATAGCTTGAGAATGACTCACTGAATTAACTTGCTTGGCCTTCACATTATTCTTCAAAAAATTAAGTCCTTTCTTTACTTGGTTTCCCAATGCAACAATTTGAGCAAGAATATCTTGGGAAGAAACTAAAAAGGTATTGGACACTATTCTTGTGTCTCCAGATTGAGGGTCATTGGTAGCCATCTTTTAAAGTAGGTCCTATGTAACATTAGGAATTAATTCTCTAAATGAACCATTTGCCGCAGTATGAATTGAGGGTTTATGAGGTGGAAAAAGCCCTTTATAGAAAGAGTTGACCAAATCATTCTTTGAAATGTTATGGTAGGGACAATGAGCTAGAAGTGTGATGAACCTTATCTAATATTCATGCATGGAAGAACACACCATGTGCATAGTCTTCAAATGCCTATGTGGATCATCACCTACAAAGCCATGGAATCTAGGTAAGGAAGAGATTAATGCTCCTTTAATTTCAAAGTTCACATAATTAGTATAAAAGCCATAAGGGTCATAATTAACATTGGAATTATTAATCTCCCTCATGCTTCTATTATCCTCACCATTATTCCCTATGTTGTTCTCACCATGTCTTTAGTTCCCATTAGGCCCAACATGTCGATTATTACCAATATCACCATCCATGGTATCTTTCTCTAATTCAAAATCATTAGCAGACAATTGTTTACTAGAGGTAACTCTCTCACTAAGTTCTTGTTCACTAGATGATAAATTTGGCTCTTGTGAAATCTACTCCTCCTCAATAAGAAATTGACTTGCAGTCTCTATTCTCCTCTCTCTTCTAATCTTTTTCACTAACCTCTCAAGTTCAAGATTTAAAGGATTCAGAGGCAAAGTCCTATCACGGTAGGCATAAATAGTAACAATAAGAACAAGGTGCAAAATAACTCACACAATAAGATTCGTAAAAAAACAAGGAAGAATGTAATGAGTGCAAGTGTGTGTGTATATGAATATATAAGTATGGATGACGATGTAGTTTGTAGTGTATGCAAGAGTGTGAAAACCTGTAATATGCAGAAGTAATCAAAGAATATAAAAAATTATACCAATATGCACAAAAGAGAAATTTTCCAAAACTTGACTTAGAGAATGGACTCCTACACTTAAGAAAGCAATAGAGTAGGCTATAATTAAGCAAACAAGAGTAATGTAATCCAATAGATAGTAACCAAGTCAAAGAGTAACCCAAAACTTTTATCTAGCAAAAAAAATGCAAAATGCAATTGAAGATGGAAATGGACTATGAAATACCAATGCAAGTATGAGGCTCAACACAAAAATCCCAGTCAAACGTTACTTGCCACTTAGTTACTAGGAACCAATTTCTTGATTCCCCAATAACGGTGCTACTTGAAATAACCTTAAAATCTGATGTCATCTTAGGTTTACTTCAAGAATTTAACCAAAGATTGCATATAGCGCAACCTTGGGTCGTTCTCTTTGAGGAACCAAAAAAATAAAATTAATTTCCTAAGCAACTATATGCAATGCAACTTGAAATATAGAATGGGGTTTGATTTGAACAATTGTCGCTAAAGTTTGCAACGAATTGAAATAAACACTAAGGACCTGTTTTTGGTATTTTAAAATTAAAATGAGTGATGTGAAATGATAGTAAGTGAATGGAATAAGAAGAAAAACACAAGTAATCAACAATCAACAATGATAAACGCAACCCTCCAATTTAATAGCATAGGCAATCATCACTCAAATAGATATGGGAGTTAAAACAAATGAACCAAAAATTAAAATTGAGCTTTTAATACAACAACCGAGTCACCTCGAATTGTTACACAAATATTTTCCAAAATCCCCATTTACTAGCTGCCACTAGAATAATAAAATAGAACTAAAGATACTAAAACTAATGCTCGATTTTTATTCAAGAATTCAGAAAACAGAATTAACACAAGCAACTGATATAATAATCCAATCATTCAAGCCATCTTGAATAATCACCAAATATTGAGTAAAACCTCAATACAAAGTCTTGAACGAAAACAAAGTAATGAAATTGAACCAAAATTAACACAATATTAGTTGTTAAACAATAACACATCCACATGAATCTTCTAATTCAAATATATAATCCATACATAATTCTAAATAATTAAATAGTTATAATAAGATTTAGAAATCGATAAATAATGAAATGGATAGAAGATAAATGTAGATTAAACTCCCCTATGAAAACCCAAGCTTCTGACACTGTCATTGAATTAGAGGATTAGGATGAACTAGCCATGGCAACTCATGGGAAGCGTTGTCGTCGTTGAGATTCGGTGATCAGCCATGAAGGTAGGAAATTGTGACGTTTTTCTTCTCTACAAATCACACACACCACAGCCAACACCCCCTTGATGTGACAATTTAATTCATCTCCAAACCTTCTCAGCCTAGACATCATGCACACACATCACCAGATACACACTCTCTTCGCACACAGCACCAGACACTCACGCCCTCTAAGACCATGCACACACACAGAACTGTAGCTGATGTAGACATATTAACTTTGCTAGCCACTCCACTGTTCACGCAACTACTCCAATGCACATGCACACCACTCCAACATTTTACTCTTCACGTTGGACAACACCATGCACTCCACTTCGATGCACAAACGTTGGTCATGCACACACGCCTCTAGCTCTTGATCTGCTCACCTTGTGCTGCCTCCCTTCTTCTGCCGCCAATGCTCTTCCTCTTTTTAGCTGACTAATTAAGTTGGTTCATGCTTTTTGTTGCTCAAAACCCTTGCAAGCTCCATTTCACGCTATATTGTTGTTTCCTCCTTTGTCCATATTGTTGTGTCATTTCAACACTGTTGTTTCAACATATTCCACTCCTCTCTCACATTGTCGTTTTTGTCTTCTTCAATGTTTTAATGCTTTGTCTCAACATTGTCGTTTTCTCAAGTGATGCTTGCATTTAAGCTTCTCTTCTCAAGTTGTTTCAATGCCTTGATCACTACTTATTTATCTTTTGAACTCTAATTTATCCAAATAACTTACAATAACAATTACAAATAAAATAGCATCAATTGTTCAAAAATTAATTTATTACAATTAAACCAAGATATGACAATTTTTTCCTCTATAAACACAAACTAAATGTAGGGTACAATAATTCAAATAATAATCAAATAAAGTTATAAAGACCAATTTAAGTAACAAAAACTATCCAAATGACATGAAAATATATATGAACAAGTGAGTTTGTCAGTCTCTCAAAGCAAATTTGTTATACTTATGGTGGTTGACAAGTTAACTCGACATGCTCACTTCATAATACTATCTCACCTCTCACTTCATAACACTATCTCACCTTTACGTAGACCTAGTGGTAGCATCGGCTTTTATAGATCATGTATTCAAATTGTATGGCTTATTAGGATCAATAACAACCTCTGATAAGGATAGCATTTTCATGAGTAATTTTTGGGTTGATCTCTTGACTATCTAAGGGTTAGATTTGTTAAAATCCACATACTACAATTGACTGACGGACAAGCAATTGGAGGTAGTTAATAGAGGGTTGGAAACATACTTGAGGAGTATGGGAAGTGACACTCCCAAAAGCTAGTTTAAGTGAATAAGCTTAGTAGAATGGTGGTACAATACTAATTACCATTCATCCATAGGGAGAACCTCTTTTAAAGGTCTTTATGGTTACTCTCCTCCTATACATCTACCTTACCTTCCTAAGGAGCCTAGCAATGATGTTGTAAGTATAAGCTTAAAGCACAAAGAAGAGATGAAAAAGGCACTCAGGTGGCATCTAGAGAGAGCCCAACACAATATGGTCCAACTTGCAAATAAGCATAAATCAAAGAGGGCTTTCCAAGTTGGAGAGTGGGTATATCTAAAACTTCAGCCCTATAGGAAAAGTTCAGTAACAAGGAGGAACAATAAGAAGCTCTTTCCAAATTATTATGGTTCATTTTAGATATTAAATAAGGTGGGTCCAGTGGCATATAAGCTTACAATGCCTATGTGATCACCTATACACCCAACTTTTCATGTGTCATAGTTAAAGAAGTACCATGATCCTAAGTTGACTACTACTACACTGCCCTCTTTTATGAGTGATCTTGATTACAAGCTCAAACTTGAAGCAATATTGGAAAGAAATTTGGTTAAAAAGAGAAGGCAAGCTGCAATCAAGGTCTTAGTTAAGTGGAAGAACAAGTCAATTAAAGATAGTACCTGAGTCTAATATGATATGACCAAACAATTTTCAAATTTCCATCCTTGAGGACAAAGATGATGCTACCAGGGGAGACTTGATGCAGATAATTAAAAGAATAAAATAAAAATTAGGATTAAGTAACGTGGAAAAAGTTTGTTGTAGTAAAAATTAAAAGAAAAAATATTTAGTCATTCATCACATTTGTTGAGAATTCTATTTGGACATTTGCATTTTTCCTTCTTTCCTTGTTTCTTATTTTCCATTATAAATGTTACTAAACTGAGGTTGAAAAAGTTATCAAAGATATTATTTTCTCCTATTTTCCTTCTTCCCAGAACTCTTTGTAATTTCTTAGAAGCGATGTTATCTTAGTAAAAATTGAGTGATTAATTCACCTCCTAATTACTTTGTTTCATCGTGTTTTTCTCCCTCAAATTCTTGTAATTCCTACCTGAAATTTAATTTTTGCATCAGAAATGCATATAGCTGACCATGTGCATGATTGGTGCCCTAGTTGGATTATTTTAATCAAACTCAAAGAAAGAAAAAAATTGTAGCTTGATGTTTTCTTTCAATTAAAAGCATCTAAAAAAGTCTATTTTGTTTAGTTAATAACACTAATAGTATGTTGTCATAGTTATTTGTAGAGGATTCATGTTTAGATTATAGTCTTAAGTTTCCCTCTCTTTGCCCCAATATTTACTTATTTAGTAGTAAATAAAGACATTGACAGGCCCCTGGAAACATCTACACAATCCAATTTCCACATAACAAAGGTGGGCAACACTTAATTGCTATCTAATTTCTTTTTATCCTTGTTCCATATATTGACCCTAATTTTTCTATACTTTTCTCTCTAATCTTGAGATACACAAGCTTCTAACCTTCCTTCTAATTTCTGTTAAGAACAGATCTCTAATTCAAATAAGCTATCGAAGTTACTAGAACTTCCAATTGCAAGACATTTTGTCCATGTCTCATAAAGTTGGACTAACATTAATTGCAATTTTAGTTTTTAAATAAATTACCGGTTAAGTTACGCCATTTGATCCTGATAAAGATAATAAAGTGACCCAACAAATGATCTAGATTAATGGGTCGAAGTCCGGGTGAAAAATAGGTCCCAATCAGTATGAACCAGGTCCATATCAGCCTTGTGGGCGAGCGATACGCTGCACGCACGACCCGCTGCTCGCCCACAGACCAACGTGGATCCGGAAAACACGTGGCGATGGCGATGGGCGACACATGTGGCGCATGTGTTGCACGTGTTCACAGTGTCCCGCGTGTCTTGCGTGTGATGCGCGTGCGTTGTACGCGCCAAACGCTTAGGTCGCGCGTCTGGCCCGTGCGTGTGCGTAGCACGCGCGCCTCGCGAGCACGCGTGGCTGACATCAGTTGTTGACGTCAGCTGCAAATTTCCTAAAAAAAACCCAAAAATTCCAGATTTCCCGTAAAGCTACCCTAGGGTGTTTTGGGTCAGTTTTCGGATTCAGAAAATTTATAAAATAACCTTTTTCTATGTTTCTGGATTTATTACATTTGTAATAAATTAAAGTTTAACTCCAGAAAAAGGAATTAAGATATTCTGAATCTGATTTCGATTGAATTTTTATGCTTCGGACTTTGTATCAGGGAGATACAGAAGGCCTCGTGTCTTGGGTCTCATTTTCAGTGTTCGGGATTGCATGATAATCAATTGAAATTGGAATTGAGACATTCTGAAGCCATTTTGAGTGAATTTTCGTGAAATGAACTCGCCATAAGGAAGATACATGAGGTTGTCATATCTCAGGAGGTTGGTTCAGTCTCCGGTGATGTACGATAGTCACTCTACTGAGATTTTTCATTTACGAAAATCTCGAATGAAGTTTTCAGAAAATGTCTTCAGCACGTGTGTGTGACAATGAGATTGTGCATTAGGATTTTTGCATTTATTGAGGTTACATTGTCACATACAGTATGCCCATAAAGAATGTAAGGATTACATAAAGATGTATCCCTTGTGTTTGCGAACTTTTTGGATGCTGATGAGAATGTCGTCACCAAAGTGGCCTTCAAGCCAATTTTCTAAATTGTTTTGCTTACATGTTGGGAGGATGTTTTTGATTTTATGTTTGGTTATTCTACCCAAAGGTGTGGTAGTTTATACTCTGATCACTTTTATGTGTGAAAGTTTAATTGCATATATTATGTATTCAGCCCAAAGGTGTTTCATAATCTGTGTGATCGGATTTTTGGGAAAGATACTACTCAATGGCTTTAGTATCGTTGTTGTCCTACATTAGTGCTGAATTAAAGTTTATCATCATGAAGTCACCTTTTCAGTCAACTAAATCAATGTCATCATTGAAACCCTTGCTGGTTTCAATAGAGAGAATTAGACGGAAAATTGAACGAAGGATGTTGTGAAGGTTATGGAGATAGCTGTAGTTAAAATGGCCATATAGAATGGTAAGCCATCTCCACTTACATCCATGAGTTGTCAAACTCATAAAGCAGCCTATAAAGCCTAGGATCGGTCTAACAAATTATATCTGACGACCATTAAGAATTCGTACCTAACCATCTGCAAAGTGAACTTCCGAACACAGACATAGCGAAGGAGTTTCTTGGTAATGTCTCCCAGAGGTACACAGTCTCATCCGGTCTTGAGACAAGTGCCTTAATGAAAGTATTATTCTCCATGAGGTATACAGAGGAAAAGGGGAGTAATGGAGTACTTATCGAGAATAATTCATTTTCATAGTAGGTGAAGATATTGAGGCTTCAATACTTTGATATTCCATTGTGTTGCTGAGGTGGAGAAACTCAAGTTGTTACTCCTACAGTCCTGGAAGCAGCTTAAGGGAAGACAAAGATGAAGCCCATTAAGTTTAAAGGTAGATAGTTCAAATCTTCTCCACATGCTGACGCAGGTCAAATCAGTTATGGTAAAGGGGACATAAAGAAGCCAATAATATGAGTTTTAAAGGGAAGTCTGTGACCATTAGGTTACTCTTTGGTTTATCAATTATGAACCTAATTTGAAATAGTTGCATTAAGTATCAATGACTATTTAGTGTAACATCTGATCAAGGTGGTCCCATAATGCAGTAGTTCATATCCAAGATAAAGCCAAATAAAAGGAAGGAGGAACTGATGTTTCACAGCAATAAAGATGTAGAAGTGATATCTATGGGGGTGTATGTATTGAACTTTAAAGTAAGGCTCATTAGGATATACAGGACACATTTTATATGTGATCTTTTGATTAATTAAAGACACTGAAAGCTGACGTTTTGCATTTAGTACTTCTGTTGTACAATTATGGTTTAATGCAAAACATAAAGATGCAACTTTCTTATCATACAGTTTATATAGAAGGTGTCATATCCCGAATTCGATATATACTTCTACGTATCATGCTAAACAAGGTATGAAGAACTTGATGAATGAGAAGTCATACATGGTGTGACATAAAAGTTTAGGCCACATTTTCAGAGCTAGGATTGAGAGATTGATTAAGGAAAGCATTTCTCAATTCTAGATTAAGATGATGTGGATCATGTACTGACAATCACAGGGGTAAGTTGACTAATAAGGACAATGGGGTCAACTCATACTTCTAACTTGTTGAGTTTGATACATAAAGATTTCGATAGACCTCATACAATTGCATTGTGCAATTATGAAAGAATTCTGATATTTCTTGATGATTTTTCACATCAAATTCATGTGTTCTTACTTAGAGTCTGAAGGTTGAGAACTCGTTGGGAAATTTTATTAAGATAGTCAGAATTGACTGTGAAGGAGAATATCATGGCAGACATAATGTTTCAGGACTTTAAAAGGTCCGTTCGTCAGATATATGAAGTCAATTGGAATAGTGACTTAGTTCACTATGCCAAGTAGTTCAGAACAAAAAGATGTGTTACCGAAAGGCATAGCTCCACCCTAAAGGACTTAAAGAAATCAATTTAGAGCAGGACTAATCTACCTATCTAGAAGTTGAAAAACTCAGCCTTGCGCACAATCGTGTAAAGGGCTGCCCTACTGAAATAGGATAATCCTTATAAAGAAAGATTGCATACTCGTTCCTTTCATTGCTATTTAGTAAAATATCTCAACCACTTTAGGGCTACAGATTTTAATGTAGATAAGGAGGGACCAAAATAGTAGAATTACGAGCAACCAAGTTACTGGAATATCATGTCTATAATGATGGTGGGTCTTTTGACCTTTCGGACGATAGTAGGGTGGATACTACAGTTGTCACGTATCCACTACTCATATAGTTAGATCTGATGGATCTAGATTTTTGTACTATACCTGTACAAGAACAGAAACCCATACTTGTGCATATAGAGGGATTCCTAGGGGTACAAGATCTAATAAGGATGAGTAAATCCACTGAAGTGAGGCGACCCGCTATCCCATCTGACAACATAGTCTGTCAGGAGTACTGGACTATGTTATTAGACATATTACGAATCCAGTTACTTTTACAGAAACTGTTTCTGGACCCAATGCGGATGTGTGGTTGGATGTGATGAATGACGAGATGCAAGCCATGAAGCATAGTAAGGTCTAGGAGTTAGTTGATTTGCATCAAGAATTGCAAACTTTTCAGTTGTAAATAAAGTTGAGACCTAAAAGATTTCAGGATAAAGTTTAACGATTTATGGGCTTGCTCAATTGCATAAGGGTTTATTCAGGAAAAAAGGCTGACTTTGTGTTACCTTTTTTCTCGTATCCTTGTAGGATACATTTTGAGTGATAAAAGCAATTGTAGCTTATGATGATATAGAGTTACATCAGAAAGTTGTTAAAACCACCTTCCTGAGTAAAAGCCTTTATGAAGTGGTCTATATGGTACAATCTGTAGGGTCCCAGGATTCAAACAATACTGGCATAGTTTGTGAGTTATGCAGATCAATATATAGTTTACAATAAAACTCCTGAAGGTGGTATCTTACAATTGATGAGGTTATGGCCTCTTCCGGCTTCACGAAAAATAAAGTCAAAAGGATGCCTGTACTATGTAGTTGAGGGGAGCAAGTTATCTTCCTATTACTGCATAAGGATGGTAAATTGTTCACATCAAGTCACTTGATCATGTTGTATGAGAATAAACAACTTTTGGTCAAGAACCTTGACATGAAGACCTTAGCATAGCATCTACTGTCCTAGGTATTTGGATTCACTAGGACATATCTCAACACTCAACAGATCTCTCAAAGAATGCATACATTGAGTATGTGTTACAAAGGTTTAATAGGGTTGACAGTAAACCTGTCGTAACACCTGTCTCTCACAGTGAGAGATAATCTTTGGTACAATACCTAAAGAATAAAGTGAAGAGAGAGATTATGAGGAATGTTCCGTATTCTAGTACGGTGGATAGCTAATGTATGCTCGGTTATGTACTAGATAGGACATTGCATTTACTGGTTGACTGTTTGGTCAATATATGGTTAATCCAGTTATAAACTTTAGGAATGCAGTCTAATGAGCGTTGAGATACTTGAAGGACTTAAGGATTATATGTTGACATATAGAAAAGTCAACATACTAAATCTCATAGAGAATTCAGATTTAAAGTTAGCTATGTGTTCGGATGATCAAAAGTTCACTTAAGGTTACAGTTCAAGTTTGCAGATGGTACAATGTTGTAGAAGTGTGTCATTGAAACACGTGTAACTTTCTCGACTAAGCATGCAGAGTGCATGCTAAAGAGGCTGCTTCGTAGACGGTTTAACTCAGAAATTTGATTTCTGAGTGGTCTGTGGTCTATTCAGTGGCTAGACCCATCTGGTTTTACTGTGACATTCTTCTTACAGTGTTGTTTAATGACAACGAAGAATATCACAGGGTCATAGCAGTTAAAGATCAATTATTTGGTCATAAGGTGTTGACACGAAAAGTGACATTAAGGTTTGAAGCATTTAAGGACTGAGGAATTGTGAATCGATCCTTTAACTAAAGGACTTCACCCACTTATTTTTATAATACAATTATACAATATGAGTGTTTTGATGTTGTTAGACACCGTTGGTTAGGGGATCGTTAGGTTTGCTCCATGTACATTTGTACATTTTGAAGTATTATGATAGTATGATTGTTCATTGTTAAAGATGATCATCATTTATCCTCAGTATTGCGTGCCATCATACATCGTCATAATACGCATGAAAGTTTTAAGATTTGTGTCAATCTTAAGCATTTGAAGGTCATTGGGCATATATACAGATTTACCTTGTGCCTATGTCATTTAGATGCATACAGTTTAACATAGATATCTATAAAGTTTTACATGACATAGGGAGATATAAGTTTTTAATCCCATAAAGGTTCTCTAATGTAGTTTAGCATTCAGTTGGAGAACATAAAGGTTTTCTTTAATGTTGTTTAGCATTTGGTGAGAGAAAACATGATTTCTCTAATGCAGTTTAGCATAAAGCTAGAGAAATTGAGACCTACAAACGAAGATGATACAATTAGATCATAAAGGTATCATCGTAGTTTGCCACACTTCATTTTCCTATTCATGTTAGTGGAGTATTAGGTATTCCTGATTGTATTGGATCTGCATCACATAGGACACATGCATCTGATGCTTTTCGGTACCGAAAGCCTTGCGGGACGGAATGATGGGCTTTCGTTATCTTTGGATCAAATGATTGTTTTGAAAACTTAGTCGACTATACAATTGCGTGACTTAACTGGGTTTTTAAATTATTTTTAAACTAGAGTCTACTGCAATTAATGCTAGTTCAAAGGGGAGATTGTAAGACATTTGTCCATGTCTCATAAAGTTGGACTAACATTAATTGCAATTTTAGTTTTTAAATAAATTACCGGTTAAGTTACGTCATTTGATCCTGATAAAGATAATAAAGTGACTCAATAAATGATTTAGATTGATGGGTCGAAGTCCAGGTAAAAATGGGTCCCGATCAGTGTAGACTAGGTCCATATCGATTTTGTGATAGAAAAGCCCGATATGGAAGCTATATAAAGATAAGATCTCCTGCAGTTGCTCAAGAAGTTCATTCACGAGCATAAGATTCTTTGACCCATTAAGAGAGCTCGTGATTTGAGAAAATTGTAGAAAGGCCTTGCCCGTGAGCCCGTGAGCCCGTGAGCACTTTCCACTAAAGACCCCGGGACATTCGGAGATGTTTGGAGCTTGAAATCGACATCGGAACAGAGATGGAATCGAAATCCAGATATTCCACATTATCTTCGTTTTTAATCCTTTCATGTAAATCCGGAGTATATAATAAGACTCCCACTACGTATTAACACCAATAACAGAAATGTTCCCTTCAACCCTGACCAATTGTTACAGCACCTACTATTGTGATCAAGAAGAGCTCAGATGACTATAGAGTATGGCAGGCACACAACAAATTGTACATTTCTTCAAAACGGCAAAGACTCCTATCACTATAGTTTCTTATGAAATGATGTCCAAAAAATACATCCACTCCAAACAAGTGTATCAACTGCTATGCAATCCTATTCATCATGATAGAACATCATTTTGATATGGCAAGCCTTGTTAATGGTGCTATACCATATCTAGCAGAAATAACTGGAACCTGGCAGGAAGCTGTGTGACCTCTATGACCCTCATAATTCCTAGAAAATCAGTCATAAATAGTTGATAAACCCTTCGCTTAAGTTGTGACCTCAGATAGTTTCAAAAAAAAAAAAGTTGTGACCTCAGATTAGTGTTATATTGAAATGAGCAGTGTTGAATTCAGGACCAGAATAGGTCTCCTCTAAAACTAAAATAGATCGATCCTGATCATTATCTTCAGACATAGATCAATCACGGCTCGTCTAAGCACATTACGGCCATGTAACAGTCACAAAGAGTGGATAAATTGTTGAAATTGGCTTGAAGTTGGTCACATGGCATTCATAGGACCATATAAGGGAAACAGACGATTGCCGTCAGAAACCATTGGTCGCAAGATTTGTGGATTTAAATGATCTTACATTAAGTAGCTGCATCCTTGTAAAAGGTAAACCTAGCTTGTTGAGCTCACACCACCCTACTTGGACATTCTTTGTCAGTGACGATTAGGCCAGCCAGCCCCTTTATAGGTTCTACCAATGTTCTAAAAACCGGACCGGTCATCGAACCGGTGGCCTTATTGGTTACCGGTTTGACCGGTTCGACCGGTTCAACTACCGGTCG
>JANTNU010000001.1:21669937-21684861 GCA_024752395.1 Erythroxylum havanense
GTGATCTGGGCTTATTCTCTTGGGCCTAATTTATTAGATGTTGAATAAATATATTTAGATATATTTATTGGGCTAGACTTAATTAAGTTGTCGGGCTTTTATTACATATGATATAATGGGCCGAAACTTAATAGGGCCTAAATGAGATTAGGGTTTCTCTATAAATAGAGAAACTTAGGTCTCATTAGGTTAAGGGGAAGAAAAGACGAAACCCTAGCCGCAATCAGAGAGAATAATCGTGCGGCGTTCGGAAGAGTTTCTAAACGTGCTAGCACACAACAGCCACAGTCCGGATCGTGCATGCGCTTGTGGATACCGGTAGAGGGCATTCGCGTTTTTGCAGTGTCTTGGAATCCGAAAAGAAACAATCCATTCACGAAAATAAGGTATTTTCATTAATCTTTTGTGTTTTCGATTATACTGATGTTTTTGTATGGTCTTTTTCGCAGCGTATTGTGAATACTCGGACCATACGCGATCCAACAAAAAGATCATCCTTAACTGATATGTTGTACATCTTCAATTTCTCACATTTCATATAAAAAAATTAGATAGGAAATCCTAAAGTAAGCTAGATAGGAAATCCTAAAGTGAGCTACAAAGGAAATCCTAAAAGCTAGAATGAAGTTCCAATTGATAGAATCAAAAGCTTTGGAATAAATAATCTTCATTTTGTAACTTTAGTTAAGTGTTTTCTTATAGTATTTTATAGACTTAGATCATCTCATCATGATTTAAAAACCTAAAAATTTAACAAATTAACTCATAATCATGCTATATATTCTCATATTAGCATAAATGAGCGATGCAACACCTAATATTAAGTATATGTAAAATACCAATCTAGCAAATGTAAAATACCAATCTAGCAACTATAAAAATGTTAAAATGTATGGATTTGGCATAAAAGGCTTGGACATACAAGCATGGACCTTATCTCTAACCTCAACTCTAAATAACTTTTCAATAAACTTCCAATGGTAAGATTAAAAAAGGACAAGATTTATGGAGCTTTCTAAATAGGAAACCACTCTTGATAACTTCCACTACACTTCCACAACTACTTCATATGTATTTATTTAAACCAACTAGAGTTGCTGGTCCAAGTGGAAAATTTTATGCTTTAATTTATCATAGTTGATGACTTTAGTAGATTTGCTGGTGTTTTATTTTTAGCTAAAAAAGATGAATGCTTTGGGAATTTGTTAAATTTGTAAAGAGGGTTCAAAATGAAAAAAAAAAACTCTCTATTACATTTGTTAGGAGTTACCATAATAGGATGTTTGAGAATGAAAGATTTGAAAGCTTTTTATGAGGATAATGGTATCTTTCATATCATTTCTAATAGAAGATCCCCTCAATAAAATGGGCTTGTTGAGAGGAAAAATAGGACTTTGTAAGAAATAGTAGACTATGATAAATGAGTATGATCTCCCTACGTATTTTTGGGCAAAAATTATGGCTACAACATGTTACAGTTTAAATAAAGTCTACATAAGACCAACTTTGGATAAAAACCTTTATAAGATTTGGAATGGAAAGAAGCCAAAAATTACTTAATTTAAAGTTTTTAGATGTAAATGCTAAACTTTGAATACTAAAGATAACTTAAAATGTAAATGCTACATTTAGAGATACCTGCAATATAGACATTCCACGTAAACAACTAATCAACAATCTAATTCAAATAAGAAATATGCATAACCAAGCATGATAAATAGAACAACTTCATGAGCAATAGCTTGAACTTTGAAGTGTTATGATTGATATCTCCATCACGTTTCTACAAAGTATTGTGGATTTACATGTGTATACATGACTTTAAAATTTTTTTTTCTTTTCCTTTAATTTTCTTTTTGACAATTATTAATCACGACCTTAAGACTTTCAATGTGGATTTAAATGTTGTCATGGTGATGATGTAGAAAGGATTTCATTTAAACCTCACCAAATTTATTATTCTAATATAGCATATATTATTTGTTTCTTAATCAATGTCAACTGAATCATTATCTTTCCTTATCCTACTCTCGCACTCAAAATCCGTCGATATGACTATATTATGTAATTGGTCAAGTTTGGGTTCTATCGTCACGTCTTTATTGTCAAAAGATGAATTATTAAACTCAACCAAAAAAAGTCAAGTTAATCCTATTCAAAATAATGGTAGCTTAATCTTAGTCGTTGATACAGCCATTAGGCATTTGGTCTCGTGCCAGCTCTCAAATGATTTAGATGTTATATGTAACCTTCCAATGGTTAACCATGGACGAAATGCTACCAACTCCATCTTTTTCAAATTAATGCTTAATATAATGTACATTGAGTACCAATAGTTTCAAACTTCAAAGTCAAACCTTGGATCTATTGATTTAGTTCATAAGGTCTGCATATATCTTCGTGTTCTATTTGTACATTGTTTCCTCTCTTTTAAATTATTCGGGAAGAAGAGAAGACTTTTTGGGTATTGCTTATATTAAGCACTATTATACGTTTGCTCTTTAGGGCAAGAGTTGAAAGAAAATGGCTGTGGTGCCAAAGAACCTTGAATGGTCACTTCCAGTTCCAAGTGTACAGGAGCTTGCATCCCAGAAACTTGATACCGTACCACTTCGGTATATAAGAGATGACAGAGACGACATCGTAACCGTTCAACCCTGTGGTGAGACACTCCATGTGCCGTTGATTGATATGACCAATCTTGTCAAGCCTGAGTCGCAAGTTGAGGAGCTTAGAAAGTTTCACTCTGCATGCAAAGATTGGGGTGTATTTCAGGTGATATTCCCTGAAACGTCATTCAAGTAAACTAGACTTCTGTACATTTATACTGGATATTTGTATCTTTTTTTTGTAGCTAATCAACCATGGAGTTCCACACGAATCACTTAAAAATATCGGGAAGCAGGCTCATGAGTTTTTTGAACTTCCCTTAAATGAGAAACAACGATGGGCTCATAAACCTGGAAGTCTTCAAGGTTATGGCCAAGCTTTTGTAGTATCGGAAGAACAAAAGCTTGAATGGAGTGACATGATCTTCCTTGAAGTTCTTCCAATTCATGACAGGAACTTGGAATTTTGGCCAGAAAAACCTCAACAATTCAGGTAGTAAAATTGGAAGTAATTTCCATTCCTTTGATGAAATTCATTTGGGCTTTATGTTCATATCGAGCTTACAAGCACTGGATACAATTCTTGATTGACAATCAGGGAAATGTTAGAGATGCATGGTGAGTACAT
Source organism: Erythroxylum havanense (assembly GCA_024752395.1). Taxonomy (NCBI): domain Eukaryota; kingdom Viridiplantae; phylum Streptophyta; class Magnoliopsida; order Malpighiales; family Erythroxylaceae; genus Erythroxylum; species Erythroxylum havanense. Next base: position 21,673,175 of record JANTNU010000001.1, read on the forward strand.
GAAACAGGTTACCATATCCATAACAAGGCTAATAGCCAAGAGCCTTGGGATTGAGGATCAAAAACTTTGCAAAGCCTATGAAAAGGGAAGATACGGGGTGAGGATAAATTTCTATCCACCTTGTCCAGAACCAGACAGAGTCGTAGGAGCAAGTGCACATGCTGACATCAGCGGTATCAGTCTCTTGCTTGATTATGGTAAGATGCCAGGATTGCAGGTTCTTAAAGATGGAAAATGGGTCTTTGTGGAACCTGTAGATGGTGCAATTGTTGTAATTATTGGACAGATGACAGAGGTGAGAGCACATTTGCATGTAACAATCTATGACACTTAATTTTATTGGTAGATAATGTTAAAATCCTGGTAAACATTACAATTCATAAGATCGTTAAGAGGTGATATTTGCTGTAACTTTCAGATAATGAGCAATGGAATATACAAAGCAGTGGACCACAGGGCAGTGGTGAACAAATCCAAAGAGAGGCTTTCAGTAGTTACCTTCTGCTATCCTGACTCGTCTGTTGATATTGGTCCTGTCAAGGAACTAACAGACTCAGGAATTAGGCCTTTATACAAGACAGTGACACAGGAAGAGTATTACCAGAAATTCTTCAATCGGAAACTTGAAGTTTCATTTATTGATGGCTTCAAAAACTAAACACAACGCAGGTTCGAATAATTTTCTGCCTCTATATTGTGGAACTTAGAATGAAGTTTTCAACCTGGTAAATGCCCATTTCTGATGCTTCTGTTTGATCACTTCATAGATATGTTCTGGTGTTTGGTTATCATTCTTGAGCTTCTATCTTGTTCTTGGCCTCTAATATATGCAGATCCAGGCTTGCAATTAATTTCAGCTACAGCATATAAATCAACTGTAATTAACTATATCATTTATACAACACCCGCATGCAAGATTCGACCCAAAAAATAAAAAGAAGAAAAGGGGAAAAACATGACAAGCTATATCTACCGCAAAAGTTGGTGGTGGCTAAATCATGCAAGAATTTCTGTAAGATTAGAAAACAGATAAACATACAAGAAGAGAGAATGGTGGCTAATCATTTAATTAAACTGAGATAATTATATATATCGGTTTCAACTATGACTTTCTTATCTGTTCCACCTAACCAAATCTATCTCTTTTAACCTTTTACTTCCTATCCATGCATCTTTCCCCTTTGACTTTGGGCTCCTGATCTGAGCAATCGTTGCCCACTTGAATGGTAAATTTCTTGCGATATAAAAACATTTTTGGTCTTGTTTTTTATTGCTTCATATAAGGTTAGCTGACATAAGATAGGTGAGTCGATTTCATGAGCAAGTTTTGGAAGAATTTATCTTTGTTCCTAAATACCAAGAATAACATAGGGTAAACACTAATAGATGACAATAGAAATTTAAGAAAATTTGTTGTGCGGGTATATTACGTAATTTTAGAATTTTTAGTTAAAGACAACTTCATATATTATCGTATTAAAGTCTGTTTTTCTGAAAAAAAAAAAGTAAAATACAGAGACTATTGTTAGTTTATGCCTTATAATCAATCGATTTGGTTATAACTTAGTAACAAAATATTTAAAGGTATTTTTTATCTTGTACATAGTAACAAAATATTTAAAGGTATTTTTTATCTTGTACATAGTAACAAAATATTTAAAGGTATTTTTTATCTTGTACATAGTTAAATGTATGTAATAAAGTCTACAAAATTATTATACATTGGAAATGAAAGTATGATAACATTATAATTAGAAGATTCATATTATATTTATGTATTATCCATAAATTGTTCATAGTCATTATTTTATTAAAATTAGAAATTAATAAAACGTAAAAAGACTAGCATACGTTATATTTTTCCTTACGAAGGAAGCAATCAATCTCATAAACTAAAATATATAGATACTTAAACAAGCATGTGAGTGCTTGTTAAAGAAATTAACCCTATATGAGAAATCTATTTAGAACATTACTTGCATGTCAATATAAATTTTCATTGTGATGATTTTATAAATAATTTTTTAACTTGAAATCTCCAAAGTTCTTTTGTATAGGAGCTGTTATGTTTTGATACTACTTACAACCTATTTTAATAATGAGTAGTTCACTCAATAGTTATTGTATATAATATGAACTATATGGAGGTAGCTGAGTTATCAATATATGATTAATCATCCTAAAATAATTAAGGAGAATGTTCTATTGTTCTCTATTAGTATTGATTCGGAAAATCCTTTGGTATGGTGGAATAACTTTTTGTAAATTGTTTATAAATGTTATTAGTTTAATCAATAACAAATAATGGAAAACTAATATGATTAGCTTCAATATAGAGTAGACATTAATTTCATGTTCTATGTTTAGCTAGAACATTGTATGATGAAATTATTAAATTATATGAAAAAATCATGCACAAAAAGGTTAATTAATCACTTTGACATTCCTAAATATTAGGGTCATCATGATGTATTGTTAAATGCCAATTTCGATATATGAATATAAATTGTTTAATTAGAGAATTAAAGATAAATTAAAGGAGTTTAATTTATCTAATCCTAAATATGATTTAGTGTAACACCCCACTCCTGTATGACCCGAACCTGACATCGACGGTGATATTTGAGTTCGTGCCCTACGAGGGTAACGTGCTACATCACTCAGTCAAAACTCAGTATAATTTTTTTTGTTATAAAACACAACATACACTATGCAGAAATCAAATAACATACACAATCACCAGTAAGTACAATGACCAGCCCCTTTATAAAAACAAATTAATTCAGTCCGGTGACTTTACAAATAAACCGAATCATTTGTACAAAAATTCAGAAAATACAATTTTATACAGAATTTATTAGACACTAATGCAGACGCTAACTGATCCCTGACCTCTTCTCTCACTCTCATGTGGTTGCTATACGCCCGTTGTCTAACGGGGTATTCTTCTGGGTTCTGAAAAATAATTGCAAATTTTGGGTGAATTTTACGAACTCAGTGAGTAACCATCATCGATGGTTCACCAATCTCATAACACAATTTGCATACATAAAACTTTATTTCATAATGCACATTTACGATATTTCACATTTACACATTTACAGAATTCCACATTCATATTTTTCATATTTGGTATATGCATATGAGACTCACTTTTCATTTATTATCTTGCTGCGAGTGTCTAGACTGTCCCTTGTAGGGCTCATTAATAACTGTCCCTTATCCGTTGGTGGATACAAGGCTTATTAAACGTTGAGCTTGAGGCTCTGAATCACTTATGAGCTCAAAGCTCATTTTTTCTCGTTGAGCTTAAAGCTCTGATCGGTGGCGACTTTGGTCACAACAGCCATTATATTTTGTGCACTTATGCCATGTGATGCAACAATCACTTTCACTCACTTTCACATATTCTCGGACCGTAGTCCGACCCGTATCAAACACATCACATTGATTTCATTATTTCACATTTAGAAGTACCACATGATTGTTATCACATAAGCATAATCGAAAAGATTAACTCAAATGCATATGTGACACTTTACTAATTTATTACGGTGTTGTGACCGAGCACCTAAATTGTCCCAATATGGGCGCATTAATCGTTGAACTTGAGGCTCTGAATCACTGTGAGCTCAAGGCCCAAATACGTTGAGCTTTTAGCTCTTAGTGGCTGCTCCAGTCACAACTGTCATTATATGATCATGCATTCATGCAGGAAATGCACAAGTAACAATGAAGCAATATATATGTCACAATCACAATCAACACATATGCAAAATTTATTACATCAAAAGCAAGTAGATCACAAATTCACAAACAAACGACACTTCTATGTCATAGCTCTCCAATACATTGGACCTTCTGTCCGGAATCCACAATCAGAAGCACAATCTCACCATTATTCTCCACAGAATTATAAGCAAATAATAATTGAGAAACTATCTAGGTCACTCAGAAATAACTTCCGAGCTAATGCTTGGAAGTCTCGGCAATGTCGGTGGGTTGACGTTCTAGAAGCGCCTCTATAACAGTCAAAATATACAAACATTACCAAATGTATAATCAGAAATATTTAAAAATGCACATGTAGCAATTAAAATGTGTATAATGCATGTTCGTGACATTCCTGACACTATTTCAAAATTTTCCATCACAAAATTTTCCTCTAAATATTAAAAATTCAAAGACACCAAAATCACTCAATTCGGACCTCTGTAGGTCCAATTATAAATAAAAATACGGACTAAAAAAAATTACCCGATCCCCTCACTTTGACCAAACAAATTCACATCAATTTTATTTCTAAAAATTCCTAATTTTACATAAAAATGGAATTAAATAATTCACGAATCCGATGCCTCGAGAATCAAGTCAATCGGAGATCGGACGAAAAAGTTATGCACGAAAGAATTAATAGCATTGATAATTAATAATAATAATAATAATAATAAATAATAAATAATAAAAATAAAAGAAATGGGCTGAGTGCGGGCGAGACCGCCTGCTCGCCCTCGATCTCGTGAGGGCAGGAGGTTCCGAATTTTCAAAAAAAAATTAATTAACCTAATTTTCTTTCTCTCCTTTTACAAATCCTATCTTTTCACACAAGTATCCAAAAATCACAAATGAAGTCTTCTTGGAAAGATCATAGAAAATCCTACAAGTTTCATGAAGGGATTGGAAACCAATTTCACCTTTAAGGGTGTCAAAAGTTCAATCAAAGCTACTGCCTTCACATTACCATTCAAAACAGTACAACATTTTTCCAAAAATCATATCTTTCCATCCCCTTTGCCAAAAATTCCAGACTTTATATCAAAAGAAAGATCAAAACATATTCTACAACTTTCATGAATAACTTAGAAGCAAATTCAATCTCTAAACAAATCAAATGCTCAATCAAAATTTCTACCTATATAAGTCATCCTCAACAGTAACACAATCTTCCAAAAATCATAACTTCTTATACCCTTATCCAAAAATTCCATATCTTATAGCAATGGAAATATCAGAAAACATGCTACAATTCTCATTAAGGACTTAGAAGCAAATTCTAGCTCCATCTAGGTCAAATTCTCCCATTATTGTGGTTGCCCTGTTAAAGAGTGTTAAATGAACATATAACCTAAACCATATCCGAAATTGAAAACTTCATAACTTACAAGCTCTATATCCAAAAAGAGCATATCATACCTCATTACAAAGCTACAACATTCCTCTACAACTTTCCATAAAATCACTTGAGCTAATTTCAACCATAACTGTCCAAAATTAACATCAGAACACAAAAATCACCAAAACCCATACTTAGAAACATTACACATACCAAAATACATTAAAACATAAATTACCATCTGAAAGTTAACAAGCCATAAATTTCAACCTAAAAATTGAAAAATGTCATACTTAGTAGCAATAGAAAGATAACAAGAAAATATTCAACTTTCATGAAGACCAATTTCACAAAATCTGTCTACTTTAGCCTAGAAAAATTCTCCAAAGTTTCAGGTCACAAATCTCTACATGCTAGGATTACCACTATTCACTCTGCACATAAATCGCACTTTCAAAGCAAAATTTGAAACCTTTCAAGCCACAATTGGACAGAACTTCCTTCATAAAAATTCTAGCCAAACTTTTCAAGTTTACTTCGAGCAAACCTCAACTCAATAGCATAATCATATCAAAAGTTATAACCCAAACATTGAAACATACTCAAAGTAAATTTTTCCAGATTTTACACCTAACTCTACTCCTATCATTCCAATACTATTTCTACACCAATAAGCATCCAATTTAGCCAAGAAATCAGCCACAATTTCATCAAGTCATTCACTTGAACAAGTAGCCACAAAATGGCACACACACACACAATTTTCTTTCTTTAATAAACTCCCATCTAACATCCTCAAACTTAAGCCAAAACACTTAATTCACAAACTCCACATACCATATCCTTCATCCTTACACAAACATAAACTTATACCCATATAATCAAAACACAAGCTTTATGAAATTATTGCACAATAAAGCACAATTAATGCATTTAACTAACATAAAACACAATACTTACCTATTTAAGCGTTCACTCCTTCAATCCTTCACCTTTCCTCCAACTCACCAACTTCCCTCAACCCCTCACACACACGACAACCATCATCATAAGGGGAAAAGGCTTAAGTTTGGATTTGTGTGTGAATAAAGGAAGAGTAAGCAAGTAACAAAGAAAAGCTTTCTTGTCTAAATGAAGCTTGAACCAACGAAGGAGGAAAGGAAGGAGGAAGCTACGGGAGAGAAGGAAAAATTGGCATTTAAAAGGGATTTTCACTCTTTGAAATAAAAGCATCGTGGAAAGCTTCCAAAGGTGAACTTATTTAAAAGAAAAACTAAGTCTAAGACATCAATAGGCATGTGACAAGTGTCACTTGCCACATGTCTTGTTTTTAAACACTCATTTATTTCCTTTCCAATTCCAATTCAATTTATACTCCAATTTTGTCCCAAATTTCCAATGGCTCAAAATAAAAAATCCTAAAATCATGTATCAAATTTTCTAGTGCCATTGGACAGTAATTTTCAGTACCGAAAAACAATCAGTCCGCCGCTTGATAATTTTTTCGGTATGAAAATTTTCTCCGAAATTTTTCTAGAAAAATTTGTAAACTTTTCCAAAAATGTAAAATACAAAAAAATCCACTCCAATTCAATTTTCAAGCACAAAATCATATTTTTCACAATAAACACATATGTCGGGAAATGTCATGAATGCATGTATCATCATGTGCATGTGCAAAAATTTCTATTCATGTATATATGGGGGCTATATTTTTCATGAACATGCCGAGACAAGTCTAAACACTCATATCTCATTCCAAATTACTATTTTACCATTCCCATCAGTGATGGGATGTTACATTTAGGGTTATAATTTTTATCTATTGCTAACATATTTATGAACCTAATGAGTCTTATATAGAATGAGTTGAAGAGAGCAAAGACATTTTAATCAACTTGGACTTGATTATAAAGTTTGAGATATTTTATGATTTATGATATATTTAATAAAAAAGGATCAATATGAGATATTGGACCTTATTTGGACATAATTGGTATTTAATTATATTCATTTGTAATTTTAATTAAATTTTAATTAAAATTAGAATTAAATTTCAATTGAATTATTTAAATGTCCAAAACTATTATAAATAGGCTTAAGCTCTAATGAAACTTTGATTTATTGCTTAACCCTCCCTATAAGAGTCACTACAAGAAATTATCAATTTACCGATGAAAATTTTCGTCTGTAAATGAGACATTTCTATCGGTAAAATTAATGACCGACGGAATTTGGTGACTGCTAAATCAATCACTAAAGTTCCCGTAGGTAAAATTATCGACCGTCAAATTTCGTTGGTATTTTAACGACGGTATTAACGATGGTACCTTGTTGTCGACATCTATATAACAACGAAAAAGGGCAAGTGAGATACCGTCGGTGAAATTTAGCAACAGAGCACTTTCCGTCAATGATCTGAAGGTATCTTCAACCAATTTTCTGACGGTTGTTTTAACCATCGGTAAATATCGTGAACATTTTCGACGAAATATTTTCCGTCGGTAAGAACTGAGTATATATATTTTTAATTCCATTGTTATGTTGTTGTTATAACAATGTCATATTATATATATAATTTATTTATTTGTATTACATTATATTATTTGTTCATAATATATTAATTTGTATATATAATTTGATTAATGAAAAATTATTTAATAATATAACGTATAAAGAATTTAATCTAATAATTATAACATAACAAAGAACAAATCCTATGTTTTTTAATTGAAAACAAATGAAAAAGATAAGCTAATGTCGTGGTGATCATGGATGCTCTGAACTGTTAGCCCCCTTCTTTAACAGTTCCATCTCCTGCCTAAGCTGAGCCATCTGCTCCATGTGCTCTGTCTCCTTAGTCATCTGCTCCACCTCCGCTCTCATCTTAGTAAGCCGCTCTATCTGCTCTCCCCTCTTAACTGCCTACTCCATCTGCTCCATCGACTCTCTGATCTTTGATACCTGCTCCAACTTCGCCCTCATCTTCTCACTCATCTACAGACTCATCTCTTCTCTCATCAGTAGACTCATCTCTTCTCTCATCTTAGCTATCTCCTCCATATGTTCCACACGTTCATTAACTAGCTGCTCCCTCAATGTGTCCACTGTGGCCCGGAGCTCGGATTCTTCATGACTTTGCGATGTACTGGACAGGGAAGAGCGTGAATAATAGGTGTTTACATATGAGCCCAGGCTGAATATTCTTCCACGACGGTCCCTACCACCCACGACATCAAAATATGTCTGAGTCTCGTCCACAGGTTGTTCCTCCTAAGACTGTAACTTAATATTTTGTTGTATTTGGTCCTATTAGGAAGCAATCTTTACATTAGTAATTAAGGTATAATTGTTAAAAAATTATACAAAAGTTTTAATTTCACTTACATTCAGTTCTCTACATCGAGTGTTGGTGAAGGTGACACAATCATGTTTCTTTGTGTGGGTGTGCAAAAATAGCTGGATAGGTGTAGGCTTCGTGCCCAATGACTTTTCCTATATGTATAACCTAAATTGTCAGATGTGAACTAGAATTTAAAAAAATTTCGGCAGAGTTTCCTCTATATATATAATATTTGCCCCTGTTCAACAAAGAAAACAACTTCACACAGCTATATATGGCACCAGACATTTATATCATAATCACTATGTTCAATAAAGTGAAGCAAAATATATGTAAAATAGGTGTGAAGTGTAGATACTTACTAGTCTATGTGCATGCTCGTAGTGGGTAATTGATCCTTTCGTATGCATCGGAAGACTCGCACCCCCCGACCCTCTACGTCTGTTGGCCGAATTACGCTCTAATATGGACATTATCGCAGATGATGTCTAATATTCGGTCCAACGAGTCCAAATTTCCTCCGAAATATAACGTTCGTTGTTTTGTCACCCATACTTTTTTCTTCTTTATTTTGAACTTATTGAAATCTCCTTTGTTGATAACATCTTCTCCTTCTGCTTTTTCCATTGACCATCCAGTGAATTCCTTAGATTATCATCACCACTTCCCATAACAATTTTAATTTTTTCCTTTGTATGCCCTTTATTTGGTGAACAGGTCTTTTTCTTCATCCTTCAGTGAGACTTTAGACATTTGGATGTCTAAGGTCTCTTGATTAATAATAATGTTTTCCAACTCTGTAAGATTTGGTTCTTTATACCAATCATAAGTTGTGGTGATAATGGCATTATATTTTAGTTGTAAGCCATGAATAATGATTCTCCTCATTCTAGTCTCTCTAATTGCATTTTGAAGATCTAATTTTGAAATTTCTTCACAAAGGGATTTAAATTTTATGAAATATTCACTTACTGATATATTTTGTTGCGAAACTGATGGGAGTTCATTTTCTAAACGTTGAAGCTTTGCGTCACTCGTCCTAGTGAATAGTGTTCCTAAATTATCCCATACCTCCTTAAGTGTTTTTGCATCCTTGATGTGGTGTAGCAGGTCATCCTTAATTGTCACAAATAATATTACATAGTTTTGTTGGCTTTAATCTTCCATTTATTTAATTTTTCTACATCCATGGGTGGTGTGGTATCGTCACTACCAATAATACTCCATAAGTCTTGTCTAAGCGAGTAGTATTGCATTCATAAGCTCAGATTTTTATGATAGAGCTATTAAGCTTTTCAATAGTACTTGCTAAACTAGCAATGTCTACCGTTATAACTTGGTGATACCCAGCACTTAACCAAGTTAATTTGGACCCAGGCCAACTAGATTTACAACCCTTGACTATAAGTAGCCATAATTTTTACAGTGTCAATCTTTGGCAAAAGCTCTTTGCATAACGATTTTTTTACGGTTTGATAGTATGGTTCGGTCATAGATTAACCCTAGTTTTGATACTAGTTGTTGATCTGAGGACTCATTTGAAAAGAAACTCAAAACATAAGATATTAATTGTAATATTTTACAAACAATATTTTCACAAATTCTCCACTCCACACAACACACACCTCACTATCACTCACCCAGGCAGTGACGGAGCCAAGGACGGAGATATGCGGGGCCCAAATAAAATATAAATTTCAAAAAAAAAATTCATATCAAAACTAAATAAAAAATAAAGTTTTATTAAGAATATAAAATAGCTAAAATTACAATGATCCTCGCCTACTTTTCATAGATTGAAATCTTTTCATAACAATATCATTGTCAATATTTGTAAATACATCTCTTTCAATGTAACACACCAAACAATCGTTCAATAGGTCCTCTCCCATTTTATTACGAAGTGAACTCTTGATAATTTTCATTGTGGAGAAAGCACTTTCCACTGCGGCTGTAGCAACTGGTAAAAGTAATGACAATTTGATTAGCAAATAAACCAAAGGAAATACATGATGCTTTCTTGTAGCCACCATTCTCTTAGCAAGGTCTCTAGCATTAGTGTTGGTTACTCCACCTCTCTCTAGTTCAAACTATCATACTTGGGCCAGAGCTATAAGGATGGCGCTTTTATCCAAAAACAAACACAAGTTCATTGATGGATCAATTAGAGTTCCGACAGTTACAGATCCGATATTTTCTCATTGGGAACGTTCCAACAACTTGGTAATTTCCTGGCTACAACAATCTATTTCTTCTTCGATTACTAGCTCAATTTTATGGATTGATTATGCTTATGATATTTGGAATGATCTGCGTGAAAGAGGTGCAGAAGATGATATAGAAGGATTTAGCGGTAGTGAGGATGGAGGGGAAGGCTCAGGAGAGGATTCGTTTGAATCACATGGTATCAGAGACTCATTTTCCCGCTCTTTTTCTTGGTTTTCCCATTTTTTTAGCTCTCTTTGTTTTTCAGCTCCTGGAGTTTCCCTTTCTTTGCTTCCATGGCAGATCCATTACCTTCCAGTCCTTATTATATACATTCGAATGAAAATCCAGTATTAGTGTGTGCATCACATGTACAGGGTGCAGAAAACAAAAATTTTTGTTCCGAGACCTTCCCGAAAGCCAGGATCCATGTGTCTATATAACAAACTCAAACCATAACAGCCAAAAGAGACCGTCTCTAACAATATCCATGCAGAGATCGGAGAACCTAACCGGGATAAACCCTTTGACCCGGGAATAGCTAAAACAAATTAAAGAGTGCTAGCTCTTACCTTTGTCCTTGGAGAGCTATGGAAGAAACTTGAAGATGCTTGGAGAGGATGAAGGGGAGCTTGAAGAAGATGAAGATGATGAAGAGCTCGTTAAAGACTTAGGATTTTAGAAACTCTTTCTTAAACCCACGATCATCAACCCCTTCAAGCCATCTTTTTTCCATTTGTCTTTTATAATTTTAAGGACATTAAATGAAAAGATGGGATGCTTTCCATGTATGGCCTTTATATATATATATATATAAAGTAAAGACAAGCTTCCTCTCCTCCTTCTTCCACGTACATATATATATATATATTAATTCTTTAATTAATTAATATGATATATATATGTATATTAATGCTGAGATAGCCCAATCACACTGGGGTCGGTCCTACCGGGTCCCGGTATGAAAAAACCACCGAAAACCTTTTTCAGCAATATCGATGTCGCGATCTCATCGGGACATATCTC
>JANTNU010000001.1:21810546-21822348 GCA_024752395.1 Erythroxylum havanense
TTAGTTACGGAAAAAACTAATTGTTTAATTTAACAAATATAATGTACAAAATAAAAATTATTCTATAAATTAATAAAATATTTATTTATTGATAAATTAATAATTCCGTATAAGATAATAATTTTTTAGGTCTCAAAAATATTTATTTATAGAGATTTTACTGTACTTAGGATACAGAAACTTTAATTAATTTTAAATCTTTGAGCTAAAAACGAAGGGGCTACAATTTCCAAAACGGCATCAGCCATTTTTTTTTAAATTTTAGGCCATAATGTATAATGGGAAGCAGCAAAACTAACGAAATGAAAAAGGTCAAGAAATGGGAAAAGAAGCCCAGGAACAAAAGTTGCGGGAACAGAAGCCCAATCTGGTACAGCTGCAGAAAGAAAGGTTGACCAATGAAAAGAATCAAAGAGCATATGCGTAAGCACAACGCCGTCGCGTTCCGTTCGGACCCGAAATCCTTTATCCATTCTGCTTTTATTTTTCACGTCACCGACTGCCTTATCCTGCTTCCTCTCTTCTTTTTCCTGTTTTGACACCTAAAATATCTTTAATTTTCTTTTCTTTTTTCCAAAAGCACAATAAGGGATGTAATTGTGGATTATGGTTTTCGCAAAGCTTTGTCTCGGCTGTTTCCTCCGCTAATTTGAATAATATGGAATGAAAATTTCTGTTATATGAAGAAAAATTAGTTAATTACAAAAAGTTCTAAACCTAATTTATAATAAATGTTTATTTATTCTCAACAGGATAAGTAATTAATGGCTTGATACGGTAACTTGATTGGTCAAAAGGGACCAAAGTTACGTAAAGTAACTTCTGCTTATGGTATGCAAATCCACCAGTTTCTTTTTTCTTTGTATTTATTTTATCATCCCCTTATTTGATATTTCTTTTAATTATTATTACCTAAAATAAAAACCCCCGGCGCAATGCAAAATGTTTGACACGTGTCGTAATAAAGCATCTCCAGGGCAGAGGAGAGGAGGCGTTCATTCTAGAACAGAACAGAACTGCTTTAGGGACACGTGAAGGTCTTGGATTGGGTTTCTCACAAGGTTTCAGTGTCTTCTGTACCCTATTGGGTGAAACTATCGAAACCCCGTAGGATTAGGACATTAATGTGACAGTTTCTGCAGATATTTAACAAAGAAAAGAAGTGAATGAGAGAGCAACTAACAACTACTTCGAGAAGTCACAGCAACAACAGACATATCCCCGAATAACCTTCAGCGGTTTGTATGCCCCCTCTTGCTACCACACACACACAAACACGAGAGAGACGGAGAAAGAAGTGATTTTTCTTTGTTTCCTTTAAGGGTTTGGTTTGCTTGTGTTTTTCTGCAGGTGCTGTAATGGAGGCCAAGGAAGAAGTTTTTTCGATTGAGCTGTCAGCTCCTTCTGCTTGGAAGAAAATGGTAACCTTTTTCCTTACTTCCATTTCCTTACTTCCGTTTCGTTGTAAAGGTTTAAGCTTTCTTATTAATAGTTCATTTTATGTTCATAGCTTGTTGCGTCTTGCATCTTCCTTGAATATTTTCAGGGAATTTATTCTTGTGGTCATGGTGTACAGTTTTGAATTTTGGTTCAGGGTTTGCTTAATCAGGATGAACTCTTCTTTGCTATTTTGTTGTTGGAATTTGGTGGTGTCCTTTGTTATTTTTCTTAAATTATTTGATTAGGGTTTGTGCATAGAGGTGTCAATTTTCTGAAGAGAGTGTTTTCTGGATCTATTTTATTACCTTTTACATGGTAGTGGTAATTTTAGTTCGGTTTATGCTCACTTATTGTAATTAAGAATATACCCTCTGTTTATCATGTAGTCCAATTATGAACTCCTTTATGATAAGGACCTTCTCATTTGCTTTCAAAAACAAGCCGAAGATTCTGTTTCTCCTGGAGTAGTGCTACTTGCTTCAGAAAGAAGCAAGAATTCCTATGAATGCATGACATATTTCCCAGTTTTATTCTGTGATAATAGAGCTGTCACGGTAGTGGTTCTGTTTCTGTGGGATATTTTTGTAAGTTAGTTGCAGCCCGACTTGTGACTAAAACATTGATGCTTAATACTTGTGCCTTTTACATATGTCGTGAATGCATTGTTTTGTTAAGTAATTAATGTGAGGTAGACAATTTGAAAATTTGAGAACATAAATTTTCCTAGGGGTTGTCAATTCAACACTTTATGCCCAAATTGTAGCCCTGGATAGCATATACCCATTCTTCTTAAATTGGATCTGTAAAAAAAGACAGAAGTTTGTTCGATGTTAGTCATCAATTCAGGCCCCTGTGTTGTATCAGGCAGATCCTTCTATACATGATTTTTGCAAAATGTTAAAGGGTAAACCATAAAGCTGGCTTTTATTATGTGGCAATGGACAATACCCAACTTTGGCCTATCTCTTTGTCGGTTTAATGTTGGGCCTGTGAAACACTTATTGTTACTAACATAATTAATGATAAATTAGCTTAGCTACTGCAATTTGGGGTATGTCTTGCACCATCAAGATGACTTTTGATTGGTCTTTGACATTTCAATTACAGAAATGGTGGTTTTGATTTCAGAGAATTTGTTATCTTGTACGGTTTTTGTAGGAAAATATCTTTTCCATTTTGTTCAATAGTTGATGTTGCAATACATAACAAAACCTTAATGGTTAGGAGGGTTTGTCTTCTTCCTATCAAGAAGTCCAGATTTTTGTATACTTTTCCAACCATGATCTCAGCACTGCTTCTTATTGCTCAGACTATCAGTTCTATAGACTACCATATGCCTGTACTCTTATTTTTATACTGGCCATCTTACTTTCTAAAAATGATATACTCTTAGTGATTTTAATCTAGATTTTTTGGCTTTACTTTTTTGTTGAAGAAATTTGGAAAATTTAGTTATCTTTTTGTCATTCTCTTTCTCTTCTCTCTTTGTTGTTATAGCATTTTTAACTGATGTTTAGCTTGCCAATAGACTGCCCTGTTCTCAAGCTTTTCTCTATTTACTTTTCTGTTAATTATCACGATCAATTAGTTAAAGCATACTAGTGCTCTTGATTTGTGCTTGAATTACAGTTTTTATATGTGCTGGATCATATTTTTATCATTTCTCATCTTGCTAGACCTCCAGATTAATTCTCGACGGTCTCTTGTTATTTTTATTTTTTTTCCTGCCTTATCCCAAAGTGGTCCGCGCGATTTGTTGGATCTAAGTTTCATGTTGTCTTTATTTCTAATTGTTACTGTAGCAATTGTCTGTTTGAAAGGCAGTGAAAGTGATGTGAGTTAATGTAATAATTACATTATCCTTGCTACAAATTACCTCGAATATTTGACAGTTGCTTGTTAGATGTTATACTTAGGACTCGCCATGTATCCATGCCTAAATGGAAGACATTACAATCTTAACTTCCATTATTTGTTTTATTCTATAATCTTAATTTTTATGGGCTTCAGTTACTTGAAAGGTTCTTATTATTCCATATGAACGCTTCAAGGCATCATTTGTTGTCGTTAATATGGATAACTCTCATTGTTTGATACATTCTTCTATACTTATGCAGTTCTATCCCAAGAGTGGAGGAACACCAAGGAAGAGTGAAATCACTTTCATTGCTCCAACTGGTGAAGAGATTAGTACCAGGAAACAACTAGAGCAGTACCTAAAAGCAAATCCTGGAAATCCAGCAATATCAGAGTTTGATTGGGGTACAGGTGAGACCCCAAGGAGATCAGCAAGAATCAGTGAGAAAGCAAAGGCTAGTCTAACGCCAGAGAAGGAGACTCCAAAGAAACGTGCCCGGAAATCATCAGGCTCGAAGAAGGACAATAAAGAAGCGGAATCTGCTCCTGATCAGACTGAGAGTGAAAAAGATATTCAAATGAAAGATGTTGAGGAAAGTGAGAAGCAAAATGCAGAGGCAGAGAAAGGTGATGTAACCAATGGAAATCAGGATAAGAAAGTAGATAAGGAACCAGCTGAAGGGAAGGAACATGGAGATACCATCATGGAAAACACCTCAAAAGAAGAACAAAAGGGTTCAGATAGGGTCAGGGATGTTGCTCAAGAAAACAGTACCAAGGATGTTGATGAAGGAAAAGGGGATGTTTATTCTGAGGAAGAGAAGCATCAAATGGAAGTTGAAAAGCAAGAAAATATTGAAGCAGGACTGAAGGTCGAACATGCTGAAGAAACTGGCTCTGTTGAAGTGGCTGAGAGTGGAAATAAGAAGGATGTATTCTTGACGCCAACAACTGAGGTGGAGAAAGAGAACAGGGGTGCACAGCAAGATAATTCTAATGGGGCAGTTGGTGCTACCCAGGAAGAGATCATAGACAAATTGGAAGTAGGAGAAAATGACGGTGCGTGTAACACGACTACTGATGATGGAATTGCAGAAAATGGTAAAGTTAACCAAATTGGCCCAAGTGATGCTCCACAGCAGCCAGCTCCTTCAACTGTTAGCTGCTGAATTTCCTGTACTATTTATTCATCAGCTGAAGTGGTTTCTGTTATACCTCTTTACTTTTTATTGTAGCAATCTTTTGGATTTCATGGATGACTGTAGCTCTTAATGTTTAGTTCTCACAACTAGATTGGATTACATCTGGATGCTAAATCTATTAAGTCGAGGGAAGTTAGCATGCAACCCCCACCCAGAAAAAAAGACAGTAGTGGAGGTTGTTAGTTGTTGCAGCCTTTGTTGCAGTGTCCAGGAACTTAAAAGTTAAGTTAGAATTAGAGTTTTTGTCGGCTATGATTAGTAACTATGACCATGTATGTTCGTTCTTGTGTTATTTAGCTTATTATCTACTTATTCTATGTCCATCCGTTGTGGTTGTGTTCTATCTTCCTATGATCTGGTATAAAATCCAAGGTGGATTTTGCTTGAAGGATTGGAATGTCAAGCTTGAGCTATGTCAAAGACAATTGCTCTTGATTGCCTAACATATTAACCATTTCAATTCAAAACCAGTGCGTGGGTTGTAGCATCAGCTCGTATGTCCCAATTCCCAGGTCGTAATTTCTTTGCTAAAGTGAAAGCAATAGTTTCATGGATTGTTGGACTATCCAGAGAGTCTACCACCGGCTGTGGATTGGATTACCTCTGTTGGTCGAGAATCAAAGTTATAGGTGTCGGTTTATGCTCTACAAACTAATCGTTTAGTTGTATTTTAGTAACAGAATAATTTAAAGACATTATTTATTTTATGCATACTTAGATGTATATGATAAAGACTATAAGATAAATATACAATGTAAATGAAATTATAAACAAGATTATAATTATAAGATTTATATTATATTTATGTTTTATTTTAAAATTGTTCTTAATCATTCTTCTATTAAGACTGAATATTTATTCGGAAAATTCTTGACTAAAATAAAATAACATTTTCTAAATGGCTTATAAATGTTATTAATTAAATCAATAATTAATGGTGAAGAATTAATATGATTTGATTCAAAATAGAATAGACATTAATTTTATGTTTTATGTCTAATCGAAATATTATAAGATTAAAGGATTGAATTATATAAAAAATCATGTACACAAGGGTTAGTAAAAATTACATTAACATTCTTAAATATTTAGATAGTTATGATGTATTGTTAGATGTCAATTTTAATTTGTGAATATAAATTATTTGATTAGAAAATTAAAGATAAATTAAATAAATTTAACTTGTCTAATTCCAAATATAATTGAGAGTTATAATTTGTATCTATTGTCAATATATTTGACAATTTAACAGGTTACACATAAGAATGAGTTAAAGAGAATAAATATTTTAATCAAGTTATATTGTTAAGTTTGAGAAATTTTATGATTAAATATAAGATATTTAATAAATAAGGATCAATATTAGATATTGGGTCTTATTTGAGCATAATTGTTATTTAATTTGAATTATTTATAATTATAATTAAATTTTCACTAAAGTCATAATTTAATTTCAAATAAATTACTAAAATGTCCAAAACCTATTATAATAAGCTTAAGCTCTAAGAGAGCAAGCACTCTTTGCCTAACTCTCCTTGTAATAGTTGTAGAGTTCTCTTAACTTATTCTGTGGATATCATTAAAGGTCAAACATTTATGTAACCACAGTAGTTGACATGAGCTAGTTTTGGAAATGGTTTGATAGATACTATAAGAATATGATCAAGCTTTAGAATAAACTATGAATTAAGATTTATGCTTTATTATGACTTAATTGTTAATCATTTTATAGAATTTAAGTGATCTTGAATTTCAAAAAATTAAATATAAAAAGTTTTTTAATTATTCCTCTATGCACGAGATTGGATCCTAGCCCGATTTCTCAACAATATATGCTTCAAACTACTTCCACTATGCACGTTCCTTTATTACTAAAACTAGCAACAAGAAAAGATGAGCAAAAGGAAGCAGGTGACACAAGAGAAGAAAGGGAAGAAGACGATTTCTCTCAGATATATTTTGGTTGTATGTTTCATAATGTATATGCCTATTAAGAATAGTTACATTAGTATCAGCAAAAGAGAAGACAATAATAGCACTATTTTCCTCTCAGCATGTGTCTTTATTCATTAAGTGATACAATAACATTTTAGATAAAATTAAAGATGACGTCCTATTCTTCTTCTTATTTTTCCTTTGTTTTATTTATAAAGATGTTACCCTCTTTAAAGAACCTTGTCCACTAGATCCTAATGAGGATAATGTTATTGTAAATAGAGTAAAAACTCTCTTAAGTAATGTATTTTTGTAGTCCATACCACTTCATTTAGTGTGCTTGTTATGTTTCTTGATCATTCTCTTCCTCAAAATAGTTACAGGAAACTTTTCTTTTCATATACAGTTTTTGAGGAATTTTAAGGAAAACCTTCATAGCAAAAGTGAGGTATTTCTTCAATTGAAATAAGTAGAAAGTAATGTGTAAGAAAGCTATAAAGAGAAATTCATGCTTATAGGCAACCTATCCAACCTTATTAATTATCTTAAAAGATCCAATGAATTTGAGGAAATAACTTTTAGTTAGCCTTTTTAGCTAATATCCCTCATATATATAGGCTTAGATCTTAAGAGTTATATTTTTTTTTCGTTAATCTGAAAAACCTTATCAACTCTTTCTTTGTTTGTTTGTTTCCTTATCCTTTCTTGTGCTCTTAATAAATAAAAATTTACCATTTGAATGATTTTTTTCCCTTTTCTTATAATAGATTATCCACTGCCAATAACTTAAGAGTCCTTAGTAAATTAAGGAAAATAGATAGGTAGAGGATAACCATACTTAACCTTAAACAAAGTGGTGTTAATGACTAAATCGTGGGTGGTGTTATAATACCATTCCATTAAGGGAAGCCACTGAAACCATTTATGGGGAAGGTCTCCTGTCATACACATTAGATAGGTCTCTAAAGATTAACTGGAACTTCAGCTTATCCATCTTACTAAGAATGATAAACAAAAGAAAACTGAAGGCCTACTATTTATAATTTGTAGAACTCCTGTCGAAACTAACTTAAGAATGGGGGGTTATGGTCTCTAGTATTTTAAGTAGTTCAAATATGTTAGAGAAGAAAGCATCGACCTCCATTTTAGCCATATAAGGTGTTTGAGAGCAAGGAAGTATGCATATTTGCTAAATCTATCAATCACCACTAATATCACTAAACAATAATTAGAGGTTAGCAGTCCCTCAACAAAATCTATATGAATGTTAATCTATCATGCTTAGAAAATTTTTTGTACTTATTAGTTTGACAAAATTAACAATTTCAAGTGTAATTCCGGACGCCCATTTGAAATCTCTTTTAATGAAATAAGGACTACAACTTTTTGATAGTCCTCAAAACACTCCTAAATGTCCCCCTAACTAAACTTTCATACATCATAGACATAATTTTGGTCCTAGGATCAATTTTATACCCTACCACCATCCTTCTTTTCCATCTCAAAATTCTTTTTGTCCATTGATAGGAACCATTGATCAGATTGCCTTCTGATAGTTTCTTGATAAAATTTTGGACAATATGGTCCTTGTCTCAACTTCCTCTTATTTCTTCTTATAGAAGTGTTTGAATTTGAGATAGGACTAAGGTAAAGAGTTGCACTCTTGAGACTCGAGAGAGGGAATCAATTAGATATTTTTAGCTACTTTTATATCTAATTTTAAAATCATATCTTAACAACTTAGGAACCAACCTTTTTTATTTATATGTGTATCCATTTACGACTCTAATAGGAACTTTAAACTTTTGTTATCTATGTTTACAGTAAAGGCTTTTTCATTCAAGTATTGATGCTAATACTTGACAGCTATGATTATTGCTAGGAGCTCATTCTCATAATTGGATAAAATTTTGATGTTTAATTTTTAAAGTTTTATTTGTGAAAGATAAGGGATGTCCTTCTTGGCTCGATACTGCTCCCAACTTGTTTCCATATGCAACAACTTCAATGGAGAATGGTTTAGAGAAATTTTGCAATGCGAGGACTGGTGCAATCATAAGGGCTTTCTTTAAGTACTAAGGATGCTTCCTCTTTGTCAATCCATTTGAAAGTGCTTTTTTTTAAGTAACTCTATCAAAGATTTACTTAAAATGACAAAATGCATGATAAATCTAAGATATCCAGCTATATCCGATAAGCCTCTTAATTCGATCACATTTAAGGGACTTGGCCATTTGGAAATGGATTAGATCTTTTTTATATCTGCAAAAACTCTACAAACTGATATTACATATCCTAAATATTCAACTTGTGAAGCAGCGAAATTGCATTTATGTCCTTTAAGTAGGAGAAGATTATGAATCAAAAGCCCCAAACCTAACTTGAGATGTTCCATATGATCTTTGAATATTTTTCTCTATACGAGTATATCATTAAAAAATCAATATAAACTACCTATGATGCTTCCTAAACAAATCATTCATTAAATTGTAGAAGGTGAAAGGAGCACTAGTCAACCTAAAGGGCATCACAAGGAATGCCATATGTCCTAAAGGTTGTTTTATAGATAATTGTATAGTGTATGCAGATATGAAAATAATTAGATCTTAGGTCTAACTTGGAGAATCAAACTACTTCATATAGTTCATCTAGAAGTACTTCAATGATTGTTATGTGGAATTTTTAATCAATAATGTTCTTATTTAACTTCTTGAAATCCACACACAAATGCTAAGAATTGTCCACCAACACTTAAGATGAAGAGAAAGGGTTGTGGCTGTGTTGGATGACTCCTTACTATAGGAGGTCTTAAATTAATTCCTCAATGACATTCTTTTGTAAAATTCCATACCTATAGGGCCTAACATTGATAAATTGTACTCCTTTTAGAGGAATTTGTGATAATGTGGCCCTAGTAGAGACAATCCTTTTATTTTAACAAATAATGGTAAAGTCTAATCCATTTTTAACTGATTTTCTTCCTTAAAGGAATTGTTCTCTATAGTCAGTTCCTAAAATTGTTGCTTTATAGGATATATAAGCCTTAACATACAAAGTTGACTATTAAACTAAGTTTTATACAGTAACCTTGTAAACTTCTTAGGAGTTACAAACTCAAGTTGGCTAATATTGTCCCTCTTAAGTTGAATATGCCTTTTACACTGAGTAAAATTCCATGGTTTGTTTGAGAAAGTTGTGTAGGATATCGTTAAGAGGGAATAGCTACTAAAACCTAAGGACTAAGTAGTATCCCCTAGATGTAATACCAGTGCATTGAAAGAGAAAGTTATCCTTTAAAGCTGCCATTCAGGCTCTTACATAGTCCTTCACAAATCAATTGTAAGTCACCTCCTATTCTCATTTTGAGGTCCTTCACTTCGAAGTATTCATAAGTACACTTTTGAATCAAAATGACATTTACAAAGTTATGTATACATCCATTGTCAATATAAATGTGTATTGGTTCCCTCTATGCATCCCCAAGATCCTCATCTAAAGAAATCCTCACCATAGCTTCTAGAGATAAGATTGGAGATTCTTCTGGTTTCATTTTTGATATTGATTCTGCTTCATATTCTACAAGAAACATGTTATATTATTTCATCTTACACTTTTGACAAAGGGCATATTTGTCAGTACATCAAAAACAAATTCCCTTATGTCTTTTATCTTCAAACTCTTTACCATTAAGTTACTTCTTATGCTTTTACGGGATTCGTAAGTAATGGATTTCGGAGGTGATCTAGGAGTGAATAGTAGTCCTTCTTGACAGTTGATTTTTTTTTAAAAGTTAAAGAACTGTAAATAGATTTTAGCTAAGAGCTTGAAACAAGCTACAAACGATGACGTTTTAGCACAACAACATCTTTAGATAAAGAAAACCCACAAGCAAAATGTATCATATGAAAAAAATAGGGTAAGCGAATTTTGTGTCTTACCCCATTCATGCCACCCTATGAAATTAAGGTTGGGGTGAATGGTGTAGCGCCCTCTTACCGTAGGGTACACACCGGGACGCCCGTGAGTTATCCCGATACATATCCTACAATAAGGGAGGGCTATATGCAGTCAGTCACTACAATACTCTCATGGCATCATACTTATAAAACCGTAATATAAAACAAATAACTATATTTTAAAATCCAAAAGCTTTCTCATTTCATTTCATCAAAGCAGAAATTTACAAGTCTATCAGATTTTCACTGTCTATATACAATACTTCAAAAGAGGACGGATACAAAGATCTAACTAGGTCGTCCCCAAAAACAATCCCAGCTGACCGACCTGTGTGCCATGACTTCTCTTGCCAACGCGATCACACAGCAGGAAAAGTCTCTCTCTGGAGCTAGGAGCCAACTCTCTCGATCCTGAAAAATAGTTGCAATTTTGGGTGAGTTTGCGAACTCAATGAGAAACCATCATCGATGGTTCACTCAATTCATGCATTATGCAAATAGCGTACAGATTATCACAATAGCACGTTCAGAATATCATATAGCAATGTACATATTTTCACAATAGCATGTTCAGAGAGATTACAAAGTAGTATCACATAGATGCAAGGCATGTTGCCTCTTTCCCAATCCAGAAATCAATTGAATGCACAAATACATGAATACAAGACATTTTCTATTTTATTGCAGTGTTGTGACTGAGCACCTGCACTGTCCCAATCTGGGCACATTACTCAGTGAGCTTGTGGCTCTAATCTGTACCAAAATGGGCGCATTAAACATTGAGCTTGTAGCTCTGATCTATCCCTTTTCGGGCTCATTAAGCGTTGAGCATTTAGCTCTGAACTGTCCCTTTTTGGGCTCATTAAGCATTGAGCATTTAGCTCTGAACTGTCCCTTTTCGGGCTCATTAAGCGATAAACGCATCTTAGGGTAGGAGAGCCCTCTGGGTATGCACTACTTCTCACACATATTAGGGATAGGAGAGCCCTCTGGGTATGCACTATTCCCTTTCGAGCTCGAGGCTCTTTTTCAGTAATCGAGCTTGTAGCTCTCGGTGGCAGCTCTAGTCACAACTGTTATTATTCGATTATTCATGGATTTCATTTATCATACTTCTACAGTGTCACATTGCAATCATATCTAATTTATCACAAACAGTCATATCATTCTCAATTACACATTAACACACATTTGCAATTTATCGCATTCACTACCAGTTTACACATCAATGTCAAAATTTCCAATCCCTTGGACCTTCGGTCCGGGATTTCACACATAGCAATCATACATACTCATAATTATTCTCCACCAAATTCTAAGTACAGAACATTTAATAATCAAAGATTGAGGAACCAACTAGGTTACTCACCTGTAACTTCTGAGCTACTGCCTGGAAGTCCCAGCAATATCCG